>JBBPCS010000375.1:2114986-2134087 GCA_037974645.1 Hollardia meadi
TAGTGTTTCATGTGGGATGGAACTGGTAAACGCCCCCTGCTCGCAGCTTCAAGAGCAACGCCCCTTGGTGACGTAGTGCACTCGACTGACCAATCCCGCACCTTCATCACTTACTCAGTGATCTTACTCACTCAGTCAGCCACAGAGCAACCCTTAGGGTTGGCCCTCTGCGGTCCAGCCAAAAAAACACTGAGTTACACATCAGAGCAACAGAGAGACAACTAGCTATAATGCTCACTGCTGACCTGCTGGGGGTGGTGTTGTCTCCATGGTGAGGTTTTCTCTTGGAGGAGCGTACAGGTGTAGGTGTGGGTGGGCCGGGCCGCTCCACCAGCCGCAGGGTCTGGAAGGCGTGGTGGTTCAAGCTCTGCTCTGTGAGAAAGCGTTCTGTCGGGTTCAGCAGTAGCAGGTTCTAACACACAAACACAAAGAGGGAGCCCGTGAGTCCTCGAGACACCCAGAACATCCAGACCTTGAAAGCTCACTGAAACAGTCATCCTATTGTGAGTCACTGCATTATCATAAAAGTCAGACTGCTGCTACATTTTAATTGTGTCTTACAGTCACCAAACACGACAAACAACGATGTGAAATATGATTTCTGACATTTGATTTTTGTTTACTCAAATAAATGTGTTTGATAACCTGTCTCCAGTTTGCGAACTATCTTTATATAACGAAAAATCTTAGTGGCAGTTCTTCACACTTTGTCAGGATAGAACAATAGAACAATTGGACAGTTAGTCTTTGCAAGCCAGGAAGCTTTGCATTAGATTAGATTAGATAGATTTTGTGAAACTCATTGCTTAGCTAAACTCAAGAAAGCCTGATTGGTAATGAGAGATGCCTGTCCTTGCTGAAGCCAGTCCTGAGTTGACATTATGTTAGCAGTGAGTCATTATCTACTGGGAAAAGCGCAAGTGCACAGGCACAGCCCACATTCTTGACATGGAGCGCCTGTTTACAGTGCAGACACAGCAATAACAGCAGTGCTGGAACGAGGATGTGAGCCAAGAGATGCTGAAGCAGTGAAGAGGCATCATGCAGTCACGACGTAAACATGATGGTAATGATGCAATTATGAAATGCCAGGTTTATGAAAATTGGAGTTTTTTTATGGTTACAGAGTATCTTTTGGGATAAACTGAAACAAGAGAAAAGGTACAAAAACAACTCTGCAGCTTTGCCAGACTTGTGATCCCTACCTTTAGCAGGTCCAGCAGGGCTCCGGCAATGATTCCCAGGTATCTTCGCTCCAAGGTTTGGGGGTGGTTCACAGCAGGAAACTAAAGCAAGAAAAAGTGGATAATATTACTGCCAAAATATGTAGCCACAACAAATGTCTAAGTGATAAATGATCATATAAAAATGACTTTGTAGGAAGGCCTGCGATATCAGCCACCTGTTTGTGTGTAGAGCAGAGGAGTCTGTGTGTTCAACTAGTTTACATTGTAAGTGATGTTAACTGACTAAACTTCAATATTGGTAAGACAAAGGGGTTAGTTATTGATCTTCAAAAGGGACAGGAAAGATGGAGCATCACCAATTTCCATAAAAAATCAGCAGGCGGAAATTGTTTCTTTGTACAAATATCTGGAGGTTCATATTGATATAAAATTGTCAAAAAAAATTCAATGTTATGCTTAAGAAGAAGCTTTAGGATGAAGAAATTTATTAAAAAGGCTGACTCCTGATGCTTTATTTTTTATTTGGATCCTCATAAGCTTAAAGGGACAGTTCACCCCAAAATCAAAAACACATGTGTTTTCACTTACCTGTAGTGCAATTTATCCATCTAGATCTATTTTCTTTTCGTATCACCGCGCAGAAGCGTGCATCTACTCATGGATCCCTGATATCTCTAAAACTCCGCAACTCGCACCAAAACAATATAGATGGATAAACAGCACAACAGGTAAGAAGAAAAACATCTATTTTTTAATTTTGGGGTGAACTGTCCCTTTAAAGTTGTTGCTAGTCTTCCTTGGGTCCATATTTCTGATTCATTATAAAAGGTTTTGGAGGAAAAAACAGGAGAGGTCAAACCACACTTGCGTCTGCAGTGGACCATCTAACTTGTATCTCTTTTATTATTTGTCACTGTTACCCCTCTGTGAATCAATAAAGTTATCTACCAGTTATCTCATACGCAAGCATGATGATGCATGTAAAATATTTTGTAAAAACCTCCATATTACATCAAGACTATGACTACTTTGTCTTTTGATATTTTACTTTCTTCTGATGCTACACTAAAGACGCTGCTACTTCTGAAATTACAATTTGCAAACCCTGTTCTCACCAACTCATAAAAGCAGCGTTGCATGTGCTTTCTTCCACATTTCAGTCTTCCTATGTCAACCTTTCATTTTGACAGAATTTTTCTTCTGATTATTATGAATCTGCCGTTTGCCAAAAACCCCCCCAGAAGCTGTTCTTTTTACATCGCACATTTCCAAGTGTTGCCGAAAGCACACTGTAGGTGGCCAGCGTGATAAAACATCCTGTGTTCACTCACAAGTGTTGTGTGGTTTCTCGTTGGTCTGATGCATTATTATTATTTTAATAAACAGTTTGTGTGGCTCCTTTAAACACCAGTCTCCTTTCCCATGGTATGCTCTGCTGTCATTAAGATTATTTGACTAAGAGAGAGGGCCTTAAACATGAATGTCCGTCAGAGAGGTTTGCTGGCAGGATGTTGTGGAGAAAAGAGAACAAATACTAACAATACCAGGCATTAGATGGACAAAATTCTTAAAATGCAGCATTATCAAGCAGGGTCATTATCAGCGGGTATTCGCTGTCAGGTAGTCACAGAGGGGCAGTTTGCAAACTAATAATTATATCTTGAAGCGTGGGCAGACAGGGGAAAGGAAAGGACGACCCGGGTCTGTTGCAGCACCAGCCTGCGACAGAAGACTTATCACAGCCTTCTTTCACAGAGCATACAGGATACATGATAAACGATGAGTCATTGTGATCCAATCAGTCACGGCACAGCAAACTCAGCCAGTAGAAGAAAAAAAATGAGCAGAGAGTGCAGAGACATAGCAGGGGAGAAAATAAATAAGGGAAGAAGAGGAGGAGGCAAAAAGAGACAGACAAATGTGAGAGAGGATCAAGTGGAGAGCGATGGAAGAAAAGGAAAGGAGCAGCAATTAGATCAACACGGAGGGGATGGGTCAGCAGTGTCGTGAGGATTGGGGGTAGAGCGTGTTACCCGTAGCCCATGGAAGCGGGGGTTGTTATAGAAGAGCTTCATCTGTTCTGGTGGCAGGGGTCCCAACACTTTCTGGATGGTAAAGAGCTGGTCAATCTCACTCTCTCCCGGGAACAGAGGCTGCCCGTCACTCAGCTCTCCTAAGATGCAGCCCACTGACCACATGTCCACTGCCTTCCCGTAAGGAGCCCTGGGACCACAGATTTAAGGGGTTGGCGATTAAGGCCAGGCATAAGAATAGCTACTAAAAGTATACAGTATGTAAGTCAGTGTAGTGACTGGACAAGGTTATAAAAACACCAGACGTACCCGAGCAGGAGCTCTGGAGAGCGGTACCATCTAGTGGCCACATACTCTGTGTAATTGGCATCAGTTCCCTCAGAGAGATTACGTGCAAAGCCTGGCAAGAGAAGACAGAGGAAGCAATATTGTATAATGAGGAGCTTTTTTTTCATATGCTATACATGCTGAGACACCTAAAAATGAATTTAGTCAGGGACCTCTCCGGGTGCTCATTATGATTCAGAGGTGCAAGTTATCAAGTTGTTGAGTTAGGGGAGAGCTGCACTCATATAAGAGAGATGATGAGCCCTCTTGTGAGACATTGTACTGGTGGTAAAATATTAATGCTAGATATTGTTAAATGGTAAAAGGACATTTAAGGCATTTGTGTAGCGCTTTTTTTTGTCTGACTGACCTCTCAAAGCGCTTTTACAACACAAGCCAGAATTCACCCATTCATGCACACATTCATAACACTGGTGGCAGAGGCTAACATACAAGGTGCCACCTGCTCATCAAGAGCACTAACTCACACACCATCAGGAACAATTTGGGGTTCGAACCATCTTCCGATTATTGGACGACCGCTCTACCTCCTGAACTACAACCGTCCCTCACAGCAAGATATAATGGGTTATTACCAAATTCTAGTAGGTCGGCATATTTTTAAGACATTAAAACGACATCAGTCTTCTAATCTCACCTTTCACCGCCAGAAAATTAATGAGCATATTACCAAAATTGCCAATCTGTTCTTTTATTCCTGGAAAATATTAACATATATCCTCTCATACAGATTTTTGGGTATAAATCTGAATTCATTTTCATAATCCATAATAATAAAAATGATTATAAACTATAGAGGAAATTAGAACATTTTTCAATTAGTTTTAAATGAGTTGTGCGACCTTTTGCCAAGAGCTAGATGAGATCATTAATCACTCTTATGTCTGAGCTCTAAATATGAAGCTGGAGCCAGGACATGGTTAGCTTAGCTTAGCAGAAAGACTGGAAACATGTGGAAACAGCTAGCATGGCTCTGTTCAAAGGTTAAAAAAAAAAATTAAAAATCTGCCTACCAGCACCCATAAAGGTCACTAATTAACATGATATATCCTGAGTTAATTTTTTTAAGCCTTAGAGGTGCTGGCAGGTGGTTTTTGAACTTGAGACAGAGCCAAGCTAGCTGTTTTCTCATGTTTATGCTTAATGCTAAGCTAAGCAAACCGTCTCCTGGCTGCGGCTTCATACTTGCGTGCGTACAGACAGACATGAGAGTAGTATCTAACTCCCTGGGAGAAAACTAATAAGTGTACCAAGAAACACCACAGGTAAAACTTGTACCATGAATAATAAATCTGCAGGGAAAAGGCAAAGCTAAACCTGTCAATGAACATTTTTCTGTCTCTTTATAATTTCCAAATTAATAAAATTCTTCTTCTATCAATCTGAAATACACTGATGCAATTATTTACTGTAAGCTTTTCATTTTCGACTTCAGGCATTTCTCACACTTGCTTGCACTGACTTCCACAATCAAAAGAACACACACTGAAAGTAAATGTGCAGTAAGTGCAGTAGTCCCAAATGTAAACCTTCGGAGCGGAGTCTGTTTGGCCTATGCCTGTTCACTCAATGCCTTTGGCTGACACAGAGCAAACAGCAGGTCTTCAGTCTCTCACTCCAGATTGCCTACACAATGTTGGCTATGCTATGTTTTCCGCTTCCCCCCGTTTTGTTGTGGTGCTACCAGATTGAATCAAAGCATTATTAGCCTCTTGTTATCCAACACGTTTCATTAATTGAAATGAGGGAAGATTGCCTGAGAACCAGAAGAGAGGTTTGCATGCAAGCTTTAGATAACGGATGGAGCCTGCCTGCTGCCCCTCTGAAGCACTGGTTTCAGCCAAATATAGCCTATGTTCAAAATACTCCTTTTACATCACAGCTTTGGCTGTTTTGCCACCTTCCTTACAGCTCTTACAGTGCGAGTATTCAATAGGTGCGCTCACCAAAGTCACATAACTTGAGGACGTCATCAGAGCTGATGAGAAGGTTTTCTGGCTTTATGTCTGAGGAGGAAGAACACACATAAGCTGGGCTTCATCGTTACATCATCATCACTACAATCATTCCTGCCACTGCATCTTCATCTGTCTCATTGGAGAAATTAGATCCTTTTCAGTTCATGGTATCTCTATAAAAAGCAGCAAATAAAGAACCCCCCCCCCAAAAAAAGCAAATTCTAGTAGTGAAAATTCCCAGACTGTAAATATATACCATAACTTATACATCAAATCCCTGGATAACACTGTCATATGTGTGCCTGGGTTTACCACAGGCCATTTGGATGCCTGCTCTGTTGCATTCACAGTGCCAAAAGCTCACATGGGCCATCTGGCTCCCTGCTCTGCTGCTATTGATTTGCCCAAAAGCTCACATCTTGTGAACAATAGAGCGGTCAGTTACAACATGTCAGAAAACCTATTAAGCCACCGTTTCATTATACACATTTATTCCATTTTACACTGAAAAAGTACAGTTTGTCAAAATCCAAGTGCAGATGGTGCACTGTGATGGCCCAGTGTGAGAGGCTACGCTCTGTGGACCTGCATGAGCCTCTTCTAGCTTAGGATCAAATATGGTCAGAACACCTCTTCTCTGCCTCTGTCACACCCATCTCAGTGTTTTTCTTACATGTCCTGATGAAGTTAAGAAAAAAGTAAGAAAAGGGCTATTTTACCCCGGTGAACTATGTCATGCTTGTGGCACCAGTGAATTGCTCTGATTAACTGGTAGATGTAGCTGCGCGCTTTCTCACTTGGCACACCATTGGGTAACTCCTCAAGCAGCTCGAGCATGTTCTAAAAGAGAAACAAACACCAACAAAATTTAAGATGACCAGTAACATTAAAACATAATAGATGTCATAAAGGGCCAGTCTGTAGAAGAGGCTTACCTTCTCCACATACTCAAAGACAAGATAGAGCTTCCCTCTTCTGCGGAAGGCTTCTTTTAACTCAACAATATTCTCCTGCTTGAGGGTGCGGAGCATCTTAAGCTCCCGTAGTGTCGTTTCTTTAACCTCCTCATTTTCTGTATGGAAGTGAGACCGAGGGAAAAATCAGGATCACGTTGGGCTTACATGCAGTGATGGGTGATGGGATGCAAACCCAACGGAAATAAAGCTGCCGAATGGTTTGACAATTAAAACCACAGACGAGGACTTGTCCTCTTACCTTCACTGTCCTTGAATTTCTTAATGGCCACAATTTCATTGGTCTCCTGCAATAAAAACACAGAGCAACGAGTGAGAAATCAATCTGCAGTCAGTCCATCATATCAAAACACACCAGCAGAGATAAACAAAACACTATACACTATGTCAGCTCATAAATGTCTTGCTGGATTTACTAGCAAGGTGGTGGCATTTTACTTGCCCCACGCAAGTAGGCAATCCTTATTTGAGTCCCTGACAAAAAATATTTGAAGAGTCACCTTGGAGTCTGGGAAACTAGGATGGACATTTAACACTGTTTTCTGATTAATTGAGAAAATAATGAACCGATAATGAAAATAATCGTTGGTTGCAGCCCTAGTGTGATGGACAAATCCCATCACATACATGTAAATCAATATGCACCCTGTGAGAACGTAAACTTTTCTTCATATCAAGGGGTCACATGCATGGAGGATTTGTTACCAATATTCTAACAGGATCATTCACCGCTGAATTGTGGTGCAAATAGGAATGGCGCAACTAGAAAAAATGTATAGCTTTTGACACAATCTTGCAAAAGCTATCACTTGTTTACAGGGATGAGGGACATGAAATAATCAACAATACAGGGAGAAAACAAAAAAAGACAGTTTTTCATTCCTCCATGAAGTTCTCTGCGACAGACGCCCCAGCACTAGCCCCGTTTCTCAACATGTCCTAGTTAGGCCTGGTATTTCTGCCTATGGCTCAGAGCTGTGCTCCAGTTTCCCCCTCTCATAAAGCCAAAGGCAGCATCGCACCACTCCGACATGGATCACAGTGAACAGTGAGCCCTCCTCCCAGCATGGAGAAATACAAGATGACTCACAGCAGGGTCAGCTCTATGAGCATCACTGTAATGTGCACATGCAAGGTAGCCTGAGTGAAGGGAGATGATGCGCTGCAGGGTCTAAATTAAATAACCTGTTATATGTCTGAATGTTGTTCACTTTGTTTAATGGTTCAGTGCATTTATGACTTATTACTTATGTAAGTCTGAACACTGGCACCCTGCAACCTCACAGCAGTGACAAGACTCTTCTACCATGTAATTTTCAACTTTCCAACTTGTCATTTTTACATTTCTGTTTGTACAGATTGAACAAAACTACATAAAAACATGTTAACTAGTGAGCTTTAGAGGTGCAGGACAGAGTTACGCTAGCTGTTCCCACCTGTTTCTAGTCTTTTTGCCAAGCTAAGCTAAACACCTGCTGGCTGCTTCATATGTAGCGTACAGACACAAGAGCGGAATCAGTCGTTACATCTAATAATCAGCAAGAAAGCAAAGTCACTAGAAACTTCTCTTCACTTCAGAGACCCAAGTTAACCTTTCTGCTTCAAGAGATCCTGAAATCATACATTATAATACCAATAATACCAGACTTGTGACCTTTTACTTGTTCGGATAAGTTTTGCAGTTTATTATGTGTGCACGTTCATGTTGGAGGGATCAGTGCTGTACACCATCTGTTCTCAACTTTTTGTGTAGCATGTTATTTTAAGCTCTTTAGGAATTCCCACGTGACGAAGGGCTGTGAGACTTTTTTTTGTGCGGGACAGAAAAATTTATTTGTTTACCATGAACACTCGTCACTCTGCACTCTCTAATGGTCTGAACAGCATAGAATTAGGACTTGGGTCAAACAAGACCACCTGTTTGATACCTCCAAATGTCAGCACCCTAAGATCTATCTATCTATATCCAAATATCTAGGGTACAGAGGTAAGTAAGTTTTATCAGCAAAAAGAAGCTTCAGGAAAAACTGATACAAAACGAAGAACATATTAAAAACTATTTGATGCAAAATAGAATTCTACAAACTAGTCCACCAGTTACTCACTGCACTGCTCTCAGAGGGTTGAAACTTTCATTTACGTTTCAAACAAAATCAGGAATGCCACTATGGGTGTTTTGCCTTCTGAACATCTGCTGTCTGATTAAGTCATGAGTAAATCTTCAAAGTGAAGACACTAAGAAATCAGTTGAATAACTCTGTAAATATCATCCACCAGAAATGATTAAAAAAAAGGCCCATAATTCATAACTAAGTTATCCATTATTGGTAAGCTTGATTAAAATGGTCATCTCATGTGTTTTCCAAGACACAATTAGTCCGTGGAGGATGCAGTCATGCTTGGGCTGTGTAACGTTCCCTAATGCAGCATGCTGTCATATGTTTCATGCAGTTTGAAGTGCATGGTGCCAAACTGCAACAGTGAACCCAGCATTTAGGGCATCAAGTTTGTGTCAAAGGCTTTCTTCTGCACATGATCGAATTGCCAAGATCCCATGTTATATCATTATTTACACTACCCAAATGAGGAGATCAAACATGAACAGCTTGGCTGTGACATTTGTTAATAACAGCCTGGTGAATCTCCGGATGATAAATGCTAAGAGCTGAAAGCCTACAAAAACTTTAGCTGGTAGCAGGGAAGTTACCTCAAACAAAAAGGCATTGTAAATTCATTTATTTTTTTAAGTCAAACTCTGTTGCAAACAAGTAGATTTCATGATACACGACTCTCCTTGTAATGACAGCATTCTCTCTTTTGCCCCACTGAGCATCTTTCAACAGAAGGTTGCTGAACCAGCACTTTAAAGTTATGCAGGGGACTGCAGGTGATGTTCAACATGACAGCAATAAAAAGCCCCCACAATTCACTAATGACAATCGCTGTGAACTTTAAAATTGGAATGGAGTGAAGTAAGCAATGAAATTCATTTACTAAAATAGAAAAATTCCAAACAAAACGGGTGGTAGTAACCTTGTTTTGTAATAACAAGCATATATACAGTATATTGATGACAGTGGGCTGGTTCACCCTATGATATGCCTCGACAAGTGCCAACCACAGACACAAATCACCCAGGGATGGACAACGACGGGCGTAAAAGGAGACTCTAAACGAATTAGCCCGTGGCATGCTAGGCCAGCACATTAAATGATGGGATGAAATATTAAAATGTAGCGTTTTAAATCTACCGTTTGCATTACCATGTCGTCAATAGTAACCGGAAGAACTTCAGAAAAAGACCACATCCAGTCACAGAGGGTACATCAACAGGTGGGCTGGGCCTGACAGTCTGCGTTTGACAGTGCTTCAGAATTAGACTTTAAATAGCCTCCGTCCGTCAGGGGACAACAACATTCAGACAGGAAACGTGTGTCCCTTCTACATCCTTCTGTATGTCTCTCTCTGGCTCCTGATAGGACCACATAGACAAGTGCTCCACTCAAGGTGACCCACTTAATGCTAGATGTGAAAGTCCTTTTTTCCTCTCCTGTCCCAGTTTCTGTTCACTGGGTGCAAAAATAACTGTTCCCTTCAAAGGGGGGCGGAGAGACTTTTTTTTCCTTCCCTCCACTAAATAAATCTAGATGTTACTGACAGCCACTCAGCTTATTTAGCAGGAATCAAAATTTAAGCCAAACGCATCATTTCTATTATCTGTGGAAAAAGCGCCACCAGTCACACAACCTAAAAAAACATGAAGCTGAAACGATGCTAAAATAAACGATCATTTGAAAAAGGAACATTTTCTGATCAAGACAGGACAAACAACAGATGACTGCAGAGCGACGGTGACTCACTTGATGCTGCAGTATATGGCAGCTCCTAAAACAGTGATGGGCCTAATAGATCTAGTCAAGACACTAATTACTCACTTTTTTTTTTTTTAGATCACTGTGAGGTGTATCTGCATTTAACAACTCAAAGTCACAGCCAAAAGCAACCCAAGCATTGTGCAATGCATTTGTAGCAGATAATAGACTTCAGCAGAGAGACACAGCATTAGAGAGTCAATTATACATGGATCACACTGAGCAGAACTGCAGAAGAATTTCTAAACTACTATCTGAAAAACACAGCGTACGGTGTTACACAACTTACCCTTACACACCATAATTAGTGACATCACAGCAGGTGTTGCTTATTTGTGTGTACGCTGTAGTATGTCAGAGAGAGAGAAAAAAACTCCTTCCTGTCTCTAATGGAAGTGGGGCTGTGTCGTGTTGTCTAACATTAGCTGACATCTGCTGCTTGTGACTACCTATATATGACCGGTTTTACAATAAAACACACAGAATAAACTGAAAGACTATATTTCTCAGCACTCTAACATCATTCATTGACCACGATTAGCGGTTGTCACAGCTGATGTAATTTAACTTGTTACACTATTACACTACGCAGTTTTCCATGACATGGGCTTATTATTGTGTAACAAGCTTATCATTCAGAATATTGTTGAAAAGAAAAGTACAGTAAATATGTTACAGCCAGCTGGCTTAGCTGAGCACAAAGACAGAAACAGTTAACCTGGCTCTGCTGGAACTAACTGTCAGGCAACTGGCGGAGACTCATGGAAGTTACCCGCCCTGGCCAATAAATAGCAAACAGATAGAGATAAAGATAATAAAGATAAATGTAACAGAAGCACCCACCGCGCTAACTGGCACATAAGAACTGTGCTTAACACTGCAAGCCATGCACAATTCATGAGGAAAGTATACAAACATTAGTGCCTTTACCCTTGGCTGAACATGTTCACTGAGGATGGCTCTGTGTTAGCATCTGTCTTTAGCGCTCAGGGGTTCTGTGAACCTGAACCATGCCAGGAAAATACAACCCCGTGCCATACTGGAGCTGCCAGAAGCCTTCACCATAAGAAGCAAGCATTGTGCCTGTAGACTTCTCTTGGCATGTGCCACATATGTTCTCACTCACTTGCTAATAATAGGCGACGTGATTACATGACGCTCTCTGCTGCTCAGGAAAACACTTGCTGTGATCTTTGCTCTCAACCCACAAATTTTCTTGTTTACGTTTAATAACGGGATTGATTGTGCAATGCAAGCTGTCCACAGAGTGTATTATTCTCTGCAAGTAATGAAAGTGCAGACTATGTTGTATGAGGGAAATTGATTTACTCGCTTACTTCGTTGTCTGTTTCGTCTCGCATGTGTCAACTAATGCATGCATCGTTGTCAAGAGTTATTTATATCAGCTACAGTTTATGTCTTTCCCTTAGATTTTCATGCCAACATACATTAGCTTCTGTTCTCAAGCAACATTAGGTTCAGTGGTCTTCCTCCTCCTCCTATTAGTACACCTAATAGGCAAAGCAGCGCTCTTGGTACCAACGTAGTATTCATCACTGTTTGGATAAAGGAGATCATCTTAGACCATAAAAGATATATCATCGGGCATGAATACAACATGTGCAGGAGAGTACCACAAACAGCATCACATCTCCAACACATGTCAGCATGTCTAAGCCAATATAATATTATTAGATTCTTATATTACTATATATTATTATATACTATTAATAACCAGTAATTTTTAAGCCGTGATGTAACAATTTCCTTCCATATTTCACCAAATATCTTTTCCCCTTCATCCCTCTCCCAGCATCTCTTAAAGCCTTCATATTTAGGTGGTCGACACCTCCTTAAGAAGGTTGTAAATAAATATACAGTTTTCCTTTTAAAGTGCCAATCCTGTTCCAGCCTATCCTGTATCTCAGTCCTAGACATCAGCAGGGTTTGTCAGAGGCTTGCCTAGATACAACAGGAAGCTGCAAGTATTTCCAAAACTCCTTATTTAAGAGAATATGTTTTTTCAGTTGTTCAAAGGACACAACTTGAATAAGTCCCCGATTTCACCAAACTGGCCCAGTAAAATATTCTTTTACATATTTTAAGGGATGTATTGTTCAATAATGAAGTTTTATGTGTAAAAGTGGGATTTGAGCCCATTAACATATGTGAACTTCTCCTGTGAGAAGGTGAGGACTGGATTATTATCAGGGATAGCACCATCGATTTGAGTAATGAAGGCCTGGACAGGGAGGGGATATAAGGTATAAGATGTAAGGTCTTTCTCTATAAACACCCAATGTACAGAACTCTTAAACTCACAGTATGTAATTTCTGCCGCAAGTAGTCTCTCATTCAAAAACAAAAGACGTAGTCTGTGACGATGTTGTGAAGCAGCGTAGGATCATTGGAGTTGTCGTTTTCATTGTCAAACAACCACCAAAATCTACCTGACGTCACTCAGGCGGAAATGTTTACAGATGAGGTAATGTATAAAAGTTTTATTCACATCGGGTCACATCATCATCCGGTCTTTCCTGTGTTTAAGCAACTAGAGGGGGTAAAGGGGATATGACTCCATCGACAGGTGACCAAATGAAACGCACTGTTGCCTTAAATAAAATTATGGATTTCTCTGGGTTTGAATATTGATGGAAACATTTGCATTAATGTAAATACACAGCTCAACAATATATATAACAAAGCGTCGTTTTTAGACATTTTAATGCAGATATGTTACATACCTTTAATTTGCTTTAATTTTAGGCTCAAAGACAAAATGCTATGCTAACAAATGAAGGGCTGGACCCTAAATCACACTTTTCCCGAATATAGCGACCTCATAGTAGTTGTTGTAAAAATAACAGTTCAAAACAAGGCAAAGTCAGACACTTTGGTCTACAGTATCTATGTTCACAGTAATATAGTCTAGGTTAAATGCAAAATATCACAGGGGATCCAAAATTCTTACTGTAACTGAAGGTTACAAGTCTTTCTCTCTTTGCTATTTATAACATGATCTAAATATAAGAAAATTCAACATGCATGAAACATGATGCACTCACTCGTGGGATCACAAGTGCTCTGAGATTTCAGCCAACAAATAACACAGCATTCTGCATCCTGAAATTCTGTTGTGAAAATTCAGGAAAAGTGAAGGTAAACTGTTATATAATGCAACACGAGTGTGGATATGTTATCTGCATAATAAATATGCTCAGAGCCCAGCATTTACACCTGCCATGCTTTCTGTCAACCCTGTATTAGGATCTTTTTTTTCTTCTTCTTTTTAAACGTGCACCATGTCAAGCAGCCAATTAGGTAAGGAGGTATCAAGCCTGTATGCTGTCAACAAAAACAAGCGTACGTTTATTAAATGCGATGTTAGTGTACAGCCTGAACTTAATTTTTCTTTTGATATGGAAAAGAGCTTTCTTTTTGGAGGTTTTTTAGACTCCTCACACACGCCTGCTCTGCAAACTCCTTCAAGATATCTTTGTGTAGCAGTCATCATATACTATGAAACATGGATCTTCTTGGTGATTTGAAGGAGCTTTCAGAAACCTCAGTGTAGTCATGACACTCAGACCTGAATCTGAACAGCCACATTAAGGCGATAACAAAGTCAGCCGACTATCACCTCAAGAACATATTGAGGATTAAAGGACTCATGTCTCAGCAGGATCTGGAAAAAATTGTCCATGTGTTTATCTTCAGTCGACTCAACTACTTAACGGTGTGTTTACAGGTGAGACGGCTGCAGTTGATTCAGAACGCTGCTGCTCGAGTCCTCACTAAGACCAAGAAAGTGGACCATATCACTCCAGTTCTCAGATCTTTACACTGGCTTCCTGTTTGTCAAAGAATTGATTTCTAAATACTGCTGTTGGTTTATAAAACGCTGAATGGTTTAGGGCCAAAATATTTCTGATCTGCTGCAACGTTATGGACCATCCAGACCCCTCCGGTCTTCCAGGACAGGTCTGCTTTCTGTCCTGCTAGTGCCCTGTTAGTTCCTGCTTTTACATTGTGACTTGTTGCCTTCTATGCCTTATGTAAAGCACATTGAATTGCCTTGTTGTTGAAATGTGCTATACAAATAAACCTGCCTTGCCTTGTCTTGTCCTGGAGGTTTATGACATATCTACACTCTTGACTTTTCTCTCTCTCTCAATGATGCAAGCTACTTTCAGGACTGCATTTACACTTGTCTGACTCTGGCTGAGATTCAGTCACAATATGTAACTAGAACACCTCCACCTAGAGACAGGGCTTTTCAAAAAATAGGCTTAATCCTATAAATCTTTCACGATTAATGGAAACGTATGACAGATAATGCAATGTTTTAAATCTTCCAAAATGAATCATTTAAGAGTACAAGTGAGGAGACCAAGCCTTGATGCTGTCAATGTTTTACCTCCCTGTAGTCAGAGTGGCTGAGGAAAACCAGTTCATGGGATGATAAGAACATTCGGGGTGACACTGTGTGTAGTGTGCATTCCTAAGAGGTGTTCCATGCTTAAATAAATACTCACCACGGCTATGTTTACCCTTTCTCTTCTACATTTCCCATACTGCCACATGCTCAAGAATTGCATTGCCATGTGCAAGCCTTATCCAGGATTTAGATTAGCTGCCAGAGAGAAGCCTTTGTATTTGACTTACTTCAGAAGAAAGTTTCAACTTAGAAGCAGGGAGTTTCGTTTGTAAGTCAACAGGTCCCAGAGTTGGGTGGGAGGTCTTATTACAGCAGTCGATCACTGATAAACAGAAAGTGTGTCACACGTTCAAGGACACTGGAAAAAAAACTCTTCCATTGTTTCTTTTTCATGAATTCTACAGTATTGTTTCAGCAGAATTCTGTAGCTTTATCAGACAAAGAGGTAAATATGCATAGGATAATACAGTAGATTTGCATAAAAGGTTTTTGGGTAAATACAATTTCTCAGCTGTGTAACACAATGGAACACAAGATAAACACCTGAACTATGAGGCACCCATGCTCAGTATTCTTTTGTGTCAGACGATTCAGTTTCCTTTGAATTACTACAACATGTGAAGAGCGTGTGCAGAAATCTCCAGTTTTTCTCTGCAAACATTTTTGCTGGGTCAACACAGAGCCATACATAGATTAGCTTTCTCTGTAATCTGCCATGAACAAACATGCCTTATAACGTGTCAATGAACTCAAACTGGAGCAGGCAAAAAGGGTGGATTCCACTCTCAGTACTCGTACTCTCAGTATCGTCAACACAATGAATTAACAAGGAAAATGCCAGCACCATATTACCAAGTTTACAGCATAACTGCAACATCACTGATTTTGCCTCGCTGAATAAAACACACGAGCACTATGAGCAGCCAAAGAATGGGTGTTCTGTATTATATAGTATAAATTATGTTTACCAGGTATAATGTTTACTGTACTAATGATCTTAATTTAGCATGGTAGCATGCTAAAATTGCTAATTAGAGCTAAACACAATACAGCTGAGGCTGAAGTATCCAAGAATTTTAGATTTTTTTTTTTCACTATCACTAATCACAAATGTTAACCTAGTAGCTGGTAGTAACCTGGTAGCACCAGAAGAAAAGTCAGGGGATCACCAACATCATCAGGATTAATCATCCGGGAACCGTGAATGA
Source organism: Hollardia meadi (assembly GCA_037974645.1). Taxonomy (NCBI): domain Eukaryota; kingdom Metazoa; phylum Chordata; class Actinopteri; order Tetraodontiformes; family Triacanthodidae; genus Hollardia; species Hollardia meadi. The sequence continues at coordinate 2,131,005 of JBBPCS010000375.1, forward strand.
CTGTACCAAATTTCATGGCAATTCATCAAATAGTTGTTGAGATATTTCAGTCTGGAACAAAGTGGTGGTGGACCCACCTACAGACCGAATTTGCCATTCATAGAGCCACGCTGCTAGTATGGCTAAAAATCAATGGATTTTTATTTCTGAAATCTGCTTTAGCTTGAACTTTATATTTCAAAAACAGGTGCATATTGACTTTACCACTGTCCTCACAGAAGCTCCACTACAATGATGAAGTTCAGGGACAAAAGCTTTATAATTAGCTAACAACAAATTGGCATAATTCAGGGTTTTATTAAACATCAACAGACAAGAGAAAAAGACCTGAAGCATCCTTGTGGCTCAGTTGCCAAAAGGTGCAGCTGCAGCATCCTTGAATGTAGTTTGCACCTAATTTTCTGCACCACAATAAAACACTGCATTTCCATTAGAGAGTGGGCAAAAAAAAAAAAAAAAGAATTACTAAAACGATGTTCCTTTAGTGAACTATTTCCATGTACACGGAAAAGTAATTAATAAAAGATGGGCCAGATCTAAAAGACAAAGTGTCCCCTTATACAGTAACAGCATTTTGCAGGTTTAGTCTGGGTGCTCTCTTTATCTCTTAATAGCTGCAAAAATTTGGCAAGAGAGCACAAGACTGAGTGAGTCAGGTGAGAGTTTAAAAATATTCTTAAGCTGAGAACTTTGCAGGTAACAACAATCGCTGAACTTAAGCATGAGGCTGTAACATCAAGCGTCATATTCATAAAAGGTTGAAAAGTGATACCCCTGCTGGGTTTTATGTGCGCAGGTTCCATTTTTCGCTCTCTTTATCAGTCTATGGCCTCTTTTCCATACAGCTGATGCAATGTCTCCTTCCTTCAAATACTGATTTGGACTTGAATTACCATGGCAACGATAGAGGCTTCAAAGCATTTGCGTCATCCCTAGTAAAACGTAAATAAAAACAGAAATCATGGATTTGTTGATGCATTTTGACTTATATTGAGTTGAATACACTACCTTAATGTTCAAACTGATCAACTTTGTTGTTTTTAAAAAAATATACCCTGTCTAAATTTGATGCTAGCAACATGTTTCAAACAAGTTGGGACAGGGGCAACAAAAGACGATGTGGAATGCTCAAAAACTGAGATGAACTGAAGGAAAGAGGAAACATATGCTTTGGTCTGACGAGTCCACATTTCACAATCGTGGATGTCATGTCCTTTACAGAGGACAAGAACCATCCAGATTGTTATCAGCTCAGAGTTCAAAATCCAGCATCTGTGATGGTGTGGGGGTGTGTTAGTGCCCATGACATGGGTGTCTGTGAAGGCACCATTAATACTGAAAGGTACATACAGGTTTTGAAGCAATATACAGTGTGCTGCCATCCAGACAATGTCTTTTTCAGATACGTCCCAGCTTATTCCAACAAGGTAATGCCGAGTCACATTCTGCAAGTGTCACAACAGTGTGGCTTCATAGTAAAAGAATGTGGGTACCCGGTCTCCCATTGAAAATGTGTTCCACAATATGAAGCACAAAATATGAGAACTGAGACCTCGGACTATGGAGGAGCTGAGGTTGCAAGCAAGAATGGGAAAGAATTTCACTTTCAAAACTTCAACAGTTAGTGTCTGAGTGTTGATGAAAGACAAGGTGATGGAACACAGTGGTAAACACGCACCTGTCCAAAGTTTTGTGGAACATGTTACAGGCATCAAATTCAGAATGAGTGTATATTTATAGATAATAAAAAAGCGAATAAAATTAAACACGAAATATTTTGTCTTTGTACTGTATTCAATTGAATATAAGTCAAAAAGGATTTTCAACTTTTTTGGACACTAGGTTGTATAATTAAGCAATAAAAGCCCATTATGACACATATACAGTAGGTCAAAACTATCATCCCATTTGTGCGTTATAATTTGGGTATCTATATTAGAAAAGAGTCATTCCTGCTGTTATAATAGTTGGGCTTGTAAAAAAAAAAGGCTATGACAGTGACAATGAAAAGATTATATTTAACACCTCTAAATATACTTTGATATTATCCTTCTCTCTATGTCACTTTACTATGTCGCACTCAGGCCAGCTGACTCTGAAAGCCCAGCTGACTCTTAAGTCTGTGTTCAGATGTTGTAAACCAAATGTCGGGGTACACAGACAGTAATTCAGCAGCCTCTTAAACAAATTCAGTTGATGAATACATACTTGTATTTCCATCCTTTCTATATTTGTCCCCAGATCTTCCTTGGATCTAATTAATCCTGTTAAATACATGTACTGTACAAACCAAATTTGAGGGGCGTGTCACTGGTGAAATAAGTACGTTCTGTAAGCTCGAGCAGCTGCAACTGTGCAGCAGTTGTTACATACAAATACAGCCATTTTCTCTGGCCTGCGCACTTCCCTGCCCATAGTCACAGCCCCATTAAACCCTTGGTAAGCCTATTTGTTATTCCACTTTGTAAGTCAACACGTGTGTGTGTGTGTGTGTGTGTGTGTGTGTGTGTGTGTGTGCACGAAAGTGTGTGCTTGACTGTGTGCCCACGTCCACGTGTATGCACACATACTTATGCAGCATAGATCTGTGTGTTAGCCCTTGAAAAAACACGTTAGTTCATTCACACTAACAATACAATATTTTCCAGATGGCACTGGTCCATATTGATCTGCAGCCAGAGAATTCATCCTCCTATGCTGGTTTACACGTCAAACAATAAAGTTACCAACAGATATTCTATCAAAACTGCATATACTGTATATTATGGAATTTCCAACAGACACAAGGCCCACAGAAGAGTAGCAAAATGTCAGACTTCTAGGGGATTGTTAGTCTTGTTTTCAACAACAAGTCTTGTTTCATGTGTCCTACCCTTCCTGTAAACCCTGCCTTTTAAAAAAAAAAACAAGACTAGGTGAAACCTAGTATATGGCTGGACTGCCATTATACTTAACAGTAATGTTAAGTAATGCTTTGATACCAATTCTCGATACCAAAACGATACGTGAGACTGAAATGATACTAGTTGGATACTCGATACCTAACAGATCAGAATAACCCTGGACATACAGTCTGCCATGAG
>JBBPCS010000375.1:2134187-2151056 GCA_037974645.1 Hollardia meadi
GTTATGTTCTCTAAATTTACAGTGGGAGTCAGTGTGCCTTTTTTACTGGCCGTTCTGTCTGATCCTACAGAGCCACCATAGTTGAGAAGCTACATGTAGCCCTGTGATCTTTAGCTGTTAAACATGTTAAAAAGCACCAAAACGAGACGAGAGAGCTTTCGGACAGAGGGGCGGGGGCAGAGCGGAGCTTCTGGAGGAATAAACACAAGGAGTCACATCAGATTCTGTTCGGATCCGATGTACTTTGTGAACCTACAGACGTATAGCGAGGAGAGAGTGGACAGAAACAACTGGCTGCTCAGAGTAGAGTAGATTTTTCTGACCAAACCCGACCGAGCCCGACGCAGTTTGTTACCTGACATGCAGTCATTGTTATCTTAGATACAGCTTGTTTGTTTACTCTGATACTCTCTACCCAAACCCGACCTGAACGTGACGTCTAAATTCTTATCCGAACCGGGTCGGGTATCCACACTCTAGCTCACTCAGACACACACACACCATCGATGCTGCGTGAGGCGGGAGCAACGCCCCCTGATGACGTAGCCACTCGACTGACCAATCCCGCAACTTCATCACTTACTTACTCACTCACTCAGTCACTCACTCACTTACTCAGCCTCAGGGCGACCCTTAGGGCTGGCCCTCTGCGGTCCAGCCAAAAAGTTAGAGGGAAGTAAACCTGGCGAGCAGCATTTTTGACACGATGCTGATCATTCTTTTAGAGAACTCTTTGATTGAGAAGTGATTGGTTTGATGCGTTTTCACTGCAGTATTATGTAAAGCTGCATGGGTAGAAAAACACAATGCTGACATGTAGGGAATGCTATGAGGAAAATAGCTGTCACATTAGCTGTTGAATGCTGCACATTTGATTAACTTTGTCTGTTGTTTGGTGCTGGACAGAGCACAAGTTTTATCACAGCACTCACTGAAAACAGCTGCAGTTTAAAAATTCAGTCAATAAAGTAAAAAAAAAGGTGCACAACAAATGGATAAACTGCAAAACTGGGTGATCGTTTTTAGTGGGTTCATCCCTACAAATGACTCTTTTTACATTACACAGTCATTTAAACCACTGTTTATATAATATATTGATAACATCAGCTTTAATCCTGCATTCATTGATTTATTTGGCCACTGTAGTGAGACAAGCTACAAAAAAGACAACATTGCATTTGCAGCGTGCTCAAATATTGCTCAACTCCATATTAAGATGCTAACAGGAAGTGAAATCAAGGTAACAGCTCGACAAACAAAGCCAATATATAAATAGACCACTCTTTTTTTAGTCCAATGAATCAGCAGCACAAATGCACTGTAGACATGAAAAGAGTATTGTGTTCATTCTTTAATAGAACTGTATTTAAACCAGAGGCCAAGGCCAAAACTAGATTATTGAAGCCGATATCAAAATCAATATTCGAGAGTTTTAAATATCGGATAAACAAGTCAGATTATAAATTGGACAATATTAATTTTATTTATTCTATGAATCTGGCTTGACTTAATGTTAACTGTTCTGATAAAACATTCAAGTATTAGTAAAAAGAAAAAAAAAGAAAAAGTGTATTCCCTCAGTCATGACAAATATTTGCGATTATGGTGATGATGACGGATTTTCGCACAAATAAACACAGCGAGGAGAGTGTTACAGACAAAGCAACAGCCTCCGTCTGTTGTGTGGACCTAACTGAGGCCTATTGATGCGAGTTCTGCTGTATAAAATGGAGACATTGGCATTTGCAGCTGCATTTGCTGTTGGGATCAATCAGTCAGAATAATAAAGCCCAGTAATTACAGGCTGTGATTCCAGCAGCAGGGCTTTCTTCTTTTTCCTCACTTCGCTCAACATCTCGTCTGGTGCTGTTGCCTTTTACAATTCTGACACTTAAGCTTACTTGCTCACATTAGAAACATGGCTAATGGATACATTGAGTAAGGTCACTGCTGCAATAAACACTGTAATAAAAGGCAGATGCAAAGCAAATGCAGAACAAGAAAAACATCAAGGATTTTGATGTGGAAGGCAGAGAAAGTGTTTTGTCTGTTTCCTGCAGATCTCTGTAAGTAGGAGGCAGTTAGTCTCTCTTATTCATGCTGGATTGCCGTCAATTCCTGGTGCAGCCTCTTCCTTAAATGGACTGAGATGACAAGGCTATTACTGCGGTGTGGGTCGTCTGCTTTTCATACGGTTTTATCTTTGGTTTCTTTGGTTTCCTTATTGTTATGCAAAAAGAAATTACTTCAACCTATCAGAGCCACTTTTACATGAGTGAAAACAATGGGGCAGAGTAGTGGAAGGATTTAATCTGACAAATTTGTTGTCATTCAAAGCAGTTCATTCTAATTGAAAAAGAGACACGAGGACTGTAATTAATTATCCAGCAGTCCACGAGAGCCACACACGGCCACTGTAGTAAAGTGGAGTGAAAAGGACCAACGACTTTAATGTTAGACCGACACGTTTTGGCTTGTGGCTTTCATCAGGAGCGTCGTGAAACACATTACAAGCAACATTTAAATATGGTAGGTATGAAGTGGAAAAAATTTGAAAAAGGTAAAACAACAAACAAACATAAAAGACAACCAATCATATACAATCATATGCATATTGGCCAATGGGGAACCTACAAAAGTGGGTTGGGTATGTGGTCATGTGGCTTCAAGCCAATCATTGTACCAGACTAGCAGAGAGGCAAGAAGAGGAAAAAAAATTTTTTTAAACAGTGTAAATGTCCAATATTCTCTGATAAAAGTACGCAGCCACCACTGGATAGTATAATACAAATAGTATAATACTCATAATATTAGTATAACCTTAGAAATACCAGGTTTAAAAAGAATGAATAGACATGGACAAAAAAAGTAGGATTCAAACGCTGATTCAGAATTTCAACATTATGAAAACGAAGCTAAAGAACCTCTAATTATCCAGTAAAGCCTTAAATAATATATTAATATAAATTGTTGGTTTTGGTCTTTTCATTGGATTTGTTTACGATAAGGAAAAAATAATAGAATATCAACAGACCCATCCTTTAAAACCTTAACGTACCTTTTGGTAGAACACAGTGTTTTCATGTGGAAAATATATCTAATTGAAATACATAATATAACAAGAACAACTGATGATTGAAATGGTTTGACAAGACCAACAAGTGACAAGAGAATGAGGTGATTACATGTAAATTCATCAGATCTTACCTTGTGTCTGCACTTCAAAACAACGCCATAAGCACCTAAAAAAAGAGGGCATGTTTGACTGAGATGCACCACAGCTAATATATTCATGAATATTCAAAGTATTCATGTATTCCAAACACCACTTTTGCCTTTCAAGTACGGCTACCTCACTTAGAAGCAGATCGACATGAAATAACAGCAAAAATACTGCATAAATTCAGTTGAAAGGTGTTGGTTTGGGATGAACAATTACAGCATGATCAATAGTCATTATTAACAGAGTCTCACATGAAGTGAGCTGGCCAACAATGCTAACAGGTGCTAACAGAACCTACTGAGCCCTTTTAATTTCAGCACATTTCTACAAAGTGAACGGAGTCCTCCTTTTTAAATGCTTCTCATATGTTCACATGTATTAAGAAAAAAAACATCCCCCAATATAAAAGGACAGGTGGCCCAGAAAGTAGGACACAAGTGTTGGCAAGCTACTGTACTTCTGATGTTATCGACCCTGGCAGTCAGACACACACATCCCCTGAGGGTTCAAGAGGAATTCTTGGACTGAACAGGCATATGACAAACTGCTCCGAGCTCCTTCACAAGCACATCAGTGCTGCAAGAAGTCATCTACTCTCTAACTAATAGACTATAATTAAGAGAAGTGCAACAAATATTCTTCTCCTACAGAAGCATGTAATACCTTTTGACTCCAATGACATAAAAAAAAACATAAAAGACCAGACCAGGCTCACTACAAATTAAATGTCCTTTTCATTACTGCTGATAATTTTCCAAAACAATTAAAAAATGTATTGAATGATTTCCTACATTCAACTCTCAAATCTTGGATGTTGGCGTTTCCCAAATGCACTAATGGGCACCAAAAGGTATCATTTTCAAAACCGTCCTTTATCCATTTTGAGATGATAACATACCACAAAACAAAAACAACATGATTTGTAGAATGTGTGCTACAAAAAGTTAAAACACAAGAATTACTGCTCCAATTAATGTTCCTCCATAGATAAGGAACCGCATATAGTTACATAAGATTCTGTGTATTGTTAATTGCTACGGTGAGCCTACATGCTGCACTCAGTGCTGAATGATTACCAGAATTGACTGACCTCAAGATCACTGAGGAAAAATCTATGTTGCTGGATCAAGTGGAGCGTACTGTGCCACGAGTGCAAAGGCAGCAAGTAGAACCGGACTGAAAAACTTCTGCGACTAAAAGTGCTGACTTCCTTCTAGACCGACTCATCTTTGGACAGGCGCTCAGCCTTCAAAATCCAGCTCCTTGTGTGTATCCCTGTGTCTTCTAGAGATGCATTAAACACACACACATTATAAAACTTCTACGATGTGGGAGTAGGAGTGTGAAAACTAGGACAAGTGGGTAGCCTCACCTCAGGGCCTCTGCCACTTTATATCAACCAAGGAGTTTAAAGAAAAAGAAAAAGAGAAGCATTTCGGGGGAATTTAACCATCAAATCAGTCTGTCCCGTTACAACAATGAAACCGAATCCCTCAAACCACCTCTTCACTTCTGCAATAACAAAACAGGAGTATGAATTCAGGTCACAGTTCCATGTTAACATTCTTACTGATGAATAAATATTTTAAAAATTGACCATGACCTTATTGAGTTGTAAGATCGTGAACAACAAACCAGGCTTTTAACAGCCCTGTTCCACAGGCAGATTGGATATAAACAATCAAATGATTGCTCGCTGAAAAGCCCTACACCAAATTTGTGAGTGTGCTACCTCACATGAAAAGCTGTGGCGAGTGAGAGTAGAATGGATAGGAGTCACTGTTGCAGAAAGTGTTACGTTTTGCATTGGCATTAAATGAGAATGCTCACCTTCACCCACAATCCCAAGGACTTCAAATTTATTCATTACATCACCGATGTCAGGGATCTTCATGAAGTCAAAAGGTACGTTGCGTGAGGTGCATGGAGCTCAGGCGCAGGGGGTCCAGCTACAGGACGGCATGAGGCGGCCAGCTGCTGGCTCCCGACGGCCGTGTGCCAGCTGTGAGCCATAATATCCGACACATGCCTTCTTCACGGCCTCGCTTCTACCTGCACAAAAACATACCAAATCACGTACATACAATATATTGCTCACTTATCTTTTAAAAGCGCATCAGGTAAGCGCATAAAGGGTGAAATTTGTTGTGAAATGGATTCACAATGTGTCAGCTTGATTATTTTTGCAAGAACATTCCTCAAGAGAGCTCAAGAAAGGGACTTTTTTTAAAGCTCTTTTTTGTCGAGTTGGCCAGTCGTACTTCAATGACATAAAATCGTTACAGCTCTATCTCCTGGAGTTAAAGGGGCACTTCAGTGATTCAATATTGCACTTCCATTTAGTTAGATTGACTAAAGGCTAAAAAAAGAACAGTCAAAAATCAAAGAAGCAGAGCCTGAGACGTCCTGACTTTTAGCTTCCTATCATTCTTCAGATCACAGGATCCTACAAATGCCAGAATGCAATTTAAAAGCATCTTTCATTACACCTTTCCTGCCTGCAAAATGCCCGTCAACCTCCATGTCCAGAGTTTATAACACAGGTTTTCTGTCAAATATTTGAAGTCTAACTAAAGATAACCCCGATGACATCATCGGGGTTATCTTTTGTTAGACTTTAGAAACCCCCTTCCCTCTCGGCTGAGCAATGGCAAGTAATCAACCCTTAATGTGTAAATTCAGTTGCATGCTCCTTTAACATAAATAAGTAAATATTAAGGTCTCGTGTTTCATACTTGCACAGATATTGTTTACTAAACCTTATTAAAATAATGTAAGAAGATAGAATGAATCAATGCTCTAAAGTTCCTTGCTGTATTCCTACCTTTTTCAGAGAGTGAAACAGTACCACACAATCTCGTAATGTGATCAAAGCATCTCCTCTGGTATCCCCACACTCTCTACTCTTATTGAATCAGATAAGACTCCAGATACCAAGGACTTGCGTAGCCTACTCACACTCCCAGTCTCCTACGGTGCTGTGGGCACAGGAGCTGCTCATCAGTATGCAAAACCTCGGCACCAAAATAAACTCTGTCTCCCAGAGCGCTCAACACCGCTGTGTGGTCTATTACTCCCTTATCTTACTTAGCCGAACACCATCAACACAGGTAAACTGACGGCAACTGTGGGTAAACTTAGAGGAAGACGATAAAAGACTTTAAGATAAACACTGATGGCGACAGAGAAAATGCCTTTGGTCATCCTTTTAAACGTGTGTTCATGCTTCCTCCTTCTCCTCATTTCACAACCTACAGTACATGCAATGGCATGCAGCCTATTGTTTTCCAGGGCAGATTTTAGCCCAACTACTCTCCAGGCCCAGACCTAGAGGGCTAATATGATCCGGAATGCACTGGGCATTGTTGTGGATCATATATTTTGTCTCTATCAACAGAATGACTCATGCGTGGTAATGGACTGGAGTGTGTGGAATTCAAAACACAGGTCCTTTTAAAGCTCCTCATATGATCCGTGCACTATTAATCTATGCCTGAACTGTGTTTATGATCATTACAGTTGTAATAATAATGGGAACAATTTTGAAAAAAACAAGGGATCCAGCTTGCAACGTCACTGCCATTTGTCTTGACAACACATTTTTGGGGGGGGCACCACACAAAATTAGAACTACAGCAACAACCAGTAAACATTTACATTTATGGTAAAATGTTTCCTTATGATAAAACATGTAAAAAATAAATAAATAATCGCTGTCATATGTAAATATGCCATATACTTTTTCTGTTACTTCTTGTTACAAATATTTAACAGCAGCTCATACACACGAGGGCGGAATGTGGCTGTCAAATTAGTGTATTTAACAAGGACTGTGGCTCTGCTGTGTGTGTGTGTGTGGTGTGCGTGCGTGCGCGCGTGCGTACGTGTGTGTGCGCGCGCGCGCACAGCCCGACAGAATGAACGTAGCTCCCACATTTTCGATGCAGAGCAGCAATAAATCCAACAAGTCAAATATATGGCTACACTCAAGCTAACTTAGTACAAACTGTCTCACATTAGCATTAACATCTAGCCTGGACGGGACTAACTGGTTAGTTACGTTAAACAAGCTAGTTGTGTAGCCTTGGTGTTCTGCCTGACTCACAAAACATAACGTTACAAAAACCCGCAAATTAGCTAAAAAAAAACAACACCAAAACAAACCTCAAGCTTGGTAACGTTTCCTTTCTCGCGAGCTTGAAGAAGATATTCACATTTTAGTTAGAGCTTACGATTCCTTTCTTTACAATCATATAATAAACTACTCACTCAGTCAGTGTTTGGGGGAAAATGATGGGAATGGGCCGATATATCCACCCACCAACGGAGATATTTTCATTGCAGCAGGCAGCTACAGTAACTGGATCGTGCGTTTGACAAGCTGGGAGCTTGATCACCAGGCAACAGTTTGAGTGACGTGACATGGACCAATGAGAACAGTTAAAACGCTCACTTATTTCAACGCCCCCTTCCTTTAGACCAATCAGAGAGTAGTACGGCAATCAGCGGGAGGAAACCGTGTTGCGGTCTGAGGGTGTTTCGTATGAGGTCGGATATTATTGTTCCAATTTCTCAATTACATAATTCACAAAATCACACCCTGCTTTTCAGTATGATAGCATAATTTATCCAAGGGAAATGTCAAAGTAAATATAGCAGTAGAAACTGTGCATTATAAGAATGATACAGGCCTAAAACAAAACAAAAAAAACATAAACAGATTGCAAATAAAGGGTAGCACTTAGCAATTCACACCTCAAAACTGCCTACAGGTTGCTGTGTGAGGAGTTTAAGGTTCGATTACATTTTTGTACTCTTCTTTGGAGCAAATACTGCAATTTTGCGCTTTAAAAGAAACATTTTTTTAAAAATTTAAAGCTTAAGGTATCCCTGACAACAAACTTTATCCTATAGCCATATGATTTCACACATGCTAAACCTACAGACAAAAAAATTAAATGCCAAGAGGAGTGTAAAAACCCTGTGATTACAAATGTTTTTGGTGAATAATGACCCCTATCTTTCCCACATCCTCATCACGGACACAAAAATAATCAAACACTATAGCCCATATGTCTCTCTTGGATAAATTCTAAGTAGTAAAATGCAGAATGAAAACTTCTGATAGGGTGCAGTGTGAATCTATCCTGTCCCCAACCTCATTCACACCAAATGTGCAGCTATTGACCGTCAAAGTACTTTGTAAGATCTATAGAGTTTTTTCCATGTTTGTGCTGTGAAACCATGCTGCCACCCACAGGATGAACATAGAAATTAATAAAGGAAGTTACTGTGGTGTGGAATATTTTCCTCATCTACTGCATTGCAAGTATTTGTGTGCAGTAATTTAATGTAGGTGTGCTTTAAATTTCTTTGGATGATTTGATCAATCAATCAACACGAAAACTTCCAAGCAAAAGTCCATTTATAATCTCATTGGTGTACATAATGTGTTCAAAGGAACTGCCAATAATAATGCAGAAGCAACTGGATCTTACATGAAGTCTGGGCACCTTCATCAAACAGGATTTTTTTTACCGCTATGATAGTCTGGAACTACGGATTTGCCCATTTGTTTGAAGAGTCGAATGTGCAGAAAGTTTATTTCTGTATTTAATTGTCTTGATTGATTATCTACATGTGTGGGTGAATGTAATCAACTGAATAAAATTTTTTTAGAATGATAAACTATCCCAGAGTAGCTCAAACATCCATTGGTCTGTCAACAAGGAGTAGATACGCTCTGTGAAAATGTTGTAGTCTTATTACAAACCAATGGTGAAGTTTTTGATCCATTTCCACATGAAGCAGGTACTTCACCCTGCATGCACTACTTAGTTACACCTAATAAACACTGGAATTGATCTGACGGCACCTTTTTTTATGTATATATTGAACTTGCACAATGTTCAAATCGTACCTGCACAATGTTTACAACCAACTTGCACCTTAATTGAACCTTTTTATTGCACCTTAATTGAACCTGCACAATGGCTGTATTTATTCAACTGCTGTACCTGTACAGTATATAAGCCACTACAATCTTGTAAATGTTCAGTAAATGTGCTATACCCAGAAGAGCAATAGCAGCCACAGTGCTGATAAGCTGCCTTGCTGTATATAGGTTACACTGATAGTTTTGTTTATAGGTTACCGATATTATTTATAATATATTTTGATATGTTTAGATTTTTATCTCTTATCTTCTATTTTTTATTACTCTCTTTCATGTGCGTTGAAAAGTAATTGTAATGTTTTACACACTTGAGAGTAAATTTTAATGTATTCATGTTATCTTATATGAATACTTGACACAGAAATATAGTAAAATTATTATATTATGTTTGGGTATGTTTCCCTGTGGATTATGTCATTGGATATAAGTTAGTTTTGTTTTGTAATTTACTATTGATTTTCTGTATCTCAATAGTTCCCTGCGCTGTAAAGTTCTCCTCATGCTTGTGATTCTGCTTTTTAATAATTTGATATTGCTGTAAAAAGAAGTTAGATGCCCTTTGTATATCTGCATCAACCCTCAGCTTCACCACTGATATGGGAGACAATATGAGGATGATTATGCTGACTACTTAGTAAGTCCTATAAATGGCTGTAGACTGACGTACAATTTGTCAAAGAACCAATGTTTTCCTATTGAAAGCTGCACTATAATAGCACAGATCAGCTCAACACAAGAGCTATGTTACTGGGCAAATAGAGACTATTTTTTTTCTAATAATTTGATACCTCACCGTTGGATTCATTTTAGACCTGTTCAAATAATATAACTTTTTATCTATTTGTTAACAAATGACATATGTTTTGTATAGCCTATGGTACTGTATATCATGATGGTATTGTATATTAAGCCTTTACATATGTAGCTTTTAGGAATTTCCACATCAGCTGGCTGCAGATTTCCTGGAACCTATATGGGAATTAAAAAGGATGATGGGAAGTCACTGCCACAACAACCACAACAGCAGCAGCAAGTTGGAGAAATCATTCAGATCCTTTACTCAAGTAAATATGTGAAAATACTCCATTGCGAGTAGCCTGTTACTTATCAAATCAATTAATTATTATTATTAATACATTACTGTTGCATTCATGTGCAACTAGAGTTTTACTTTTGTAGTTGGTTGAGATTTTTAATTTCTTTACATACTATTTGGTATTATGGTATACTGTGGGGTAGTTTAGGAAAATGCCTCATATTTTATGAGTGATTAGATGATTATAATCTTACTAAGGAACTACAGCATGTCAGCCATATTTCCTTGTGAATTGTATTAAACCAGAATTTTGAATTAGCAAAAAATGGATGTACCAAAAAGTATAGACCTGCTTGACTTTAAAACACCCTCTTTTCCCTTATAGTCACGTGCTTTTATTGAATGTATATTTTATTGCTTTGGCCACTTCTGGAGTTTTTTAATCTGCTGAACCCGGTTTGAATATTGACAATTTTGACTTGATATCTTAGAAAAATCTCAACTTTAAAGGAACATTGTGGGCGGGGGAAAACACATGAGTTTGACACTGACGTGGGATAGGGACTGTGATGCATCTAGTGACACACAGAAATGTCAGCACCTCTCATAGAAAATGTTCCCCACTTTTTTTCCCGTTTATCTTACCTTGAATTTCCCAAACATTCAATTCATTATAATATTAATCATTTTTCATTATCTACATTATTTACATTATTTTAGAATTTTTGTTATTAACATTTTTAAAAAAAAACTTATTTATTTAAAAAAATGTTTTTGTACTCTCTTATTGAATGTATTGGATGCAAGCGATAATTCAGTTGTATAGGTTTTTCTTCTTTTTTTTTTCTTAAGATCGCAGCGTTGTCTATTCAACACGGTGTCAGTTTCAGTGGCTATATTAAAATTTATTTTATGTGTTTCTTTATGGTTTTTCGTTTTATATTGCGCATTTTTGATCAGTTTTGGACCTCAGCGCGGACGCACGAGAAAGACCTTGCAAAGAAGAGAGAAAGTGAAGATGAATGACTCGTGGTACGTTCTAAAATCCAAAATTACAGCCCGAGTAGTCCGGACGCTGATTGGATAAAATAAGTAAAGCTTTGTCTGATTGGCTATAAGTGAGAGTATCATGAGAATTAATTGGCCTACTGCTCTACACAATCCAGCCCGACTTACTGTTTTGCTAGTCTGTGCTCGCTTTACAATACAATCTTTGGCATAAATTACATGCGTGTAAGCATACACTACATTCGTGAAAAAATGGCAGCTGACGATTAGAGAAAAGTGTGTGGATCTTCACTCGAAAAAACACGACACTTGTAAGTTTTTTTCTTCGGAGTAAATAATGTAGAGTTTCGGGGAAATGTCAGATGAAGCTACACGACCTTGGTTCTGCATAATTATCCTCAATTAAATGGAAGAAACCTGCTCGCAGAGGGTTAACGTTAACGCTAAGGCTAGCCAACCTAGTTATTAGCCAGCAGCGGTGGCTAGCAAATCAAGCGGTCCCAGTTGTCAACATTGGGTCCAGACTATTACCTGGAACCGTATAGCGTTACCCATCAGATACGGCGTCCGAGAGCAAAGGTACAATATTTAAAATAATCAATTTTTAAGTGTAACGTTAAATCGAAATTAAGCTGACGTTATAGCGTTACATTTCGCGGCATTTAGTTAGAAAAGGTGAAGTGTGGTGATAAAACCAGCCAGCTAACAGTTAACGTTTATAACGTTAGGTAACGCTATGTTTGCCAGAGTAGGTTAGAAAAACATAGGAAAGTGTGCAGATAAATCTCCCCCGACATATATAACAGTTAAGTTAAAATGTTCGGTGTTGTAAGTGGTTAATAACAAAATCCATAAATGTAACGAATGTGTCTTACAGAACGGTAATGCGAGCTTCATTACAGCTTACTAGTCATCCAAAATGGCTAATTTTTACCGTCAGTGTTAATGAGTTAGCCTGTGTTGTTACTGTAAACGGTCACTTGACGTTGAAGACACGCAGTTCTGTTTTGTTAGTTTTGCGCCCCAAGATGTAGAACGGCTGTTTTTACTTTCTTTACCCAAGACTAACGCCAATTCGCTAATGTCTCGGACATACTGAAGTTAGTTGGTGACACACAGCACTTAACTAAAAATTGGAAATGCGGAGTGAATGTAAGGTACAATAAGTGTAATACAGTGTCACATGGGCTGTCCCAGTACAGCACGGGCCTGTCGGTATAGTGTTGAACCTCATGAGAAAAAACCCACCATATTACAGGCTTCCTCTCTCTGTGGGAGTGTCCATTACTGGAATACCACACTACTGTACACGAAAGAGGTTCTGATCTGTTATTACTTTACGAAAAAAAGGTCTGATTTCCCATTGCTAACAGCAGCAACTATCTTTCAGCTTTCATAGGGCTCCCCCTGCACTTTGCTTTCACTGGTACTTCTCTTTTTACTTCCAAACCAACTTATAGATAGATTCAATATCATTATACTCCTTGAATTTACTTTTTACTAAGTACGTTGATCACAGCAGTAGTTATTTTGTGTAAGGTCAACAAAAACAACATAGCATGAGTTACCGCAACTAACAATAGGTGAAAACTCCTAACTATTAAGGTTGTCAAAAGTGTTGATACCTTGCTACTTGATACAATATCTGCATTTGATAGTGTCAAAAGTAGCAAAGCTGTACAGAAACAGAGTCCGGTTTTCAACATAAGGCTGCACAAAACCTCACTAACCAAATTGTTATATGAAAACGTGTGTAGAAAATGTTTGATGATATTTACGAGTAATCTGCCGATTTTTTTTTTCACAATTAATCCATTAATCTATAAATTGTCAAAAACAAATAGTGAATAATGCTCATCACAATTTCCCAGAGCCCAAAGTGATGTCTTGTTTTTTGTGTCCACCCAACACTCTAAAACCCAAGGACTCTTCATTTACTGTACTATGATGAATGGCTAAGAAAAGCAGCAAATCCTACAAATAAGAAGCTGGGACCAACAAACTTTTTTGGTTGGAACATTTTTGCCTGAAAAAATGAGTGAAAAGATAAATTGATTATCAAAATCGTTGGCAGCTAGTTTTCATTCAATTGAATAATTGATCAAATCAACTGATCATTGCAGCTCCGTTATAAATTATCGCTGCAACAACCAGCTTCATAATGTAAGGATTAGCTGCTTTTCTTTGTCATTTATGACAGTAAATGAAGAGTCTTTGGGTTTTAGACTCCTAGTTGGAAAAAAGAAGCAATTCGAAGATGTCAATGTCAATTGTTTAGTCTATTAAATGTAATTTATTTATTTTTTAAAAAACATTTTATAGACTAAATTAATTGATTAATCGTCATAATAATTGGCAGATTAATTGATAATGTTTTTGTTTGTTTTTGGACTGTTTCTCAGTCTAAACAAGCTATTTGAAAATGTCATCTTTAGCTGTGATGGGCATTTTTGCTGTTTTCTGACATTTCATTAACTTAATGAATAATTGATATACTTGTGTTGAAAGTAAAAAATAATCATGTGTGACAGCCCTAGTCTGTACTATAACTGTCGCTCAGCACGTTTATTCCCAAAATAAGGTTATGAAAATGGTGAATTGACTATTTAAAAAGACAGCCAGCTAGTGTCTGAAGGTTTCACTGCAAGCATCTATATTTAAATATGAAAGCTGTTGATTTCTACACCATTCCCTTAGTGTCATATGCATCAAACATGAAAGCATTTGTATTTCATATTGTGAAGCTAGTGAGTGATGTTGTCATTTTGTGTCCAATATGAACAAACTAATGAATCTCCTTCGAACTAGTTTATGTTTATTTGTTTTTGTGCTGTATTTTCATGTGGAATATTTTCACTTTTTGATACTTGTAGAACAAAACTACACTGGCACAGAAGCATACTCGGTCACCATTGGTCATCATCGTAGAAGTTTCACCACTGGTCATCAGCCACCATGGGAAAAACTCCTCTAAAAGGCAAGGAGATGTCTTTTTAGATATGTTTGTAATGTTTGTTATTGTTATGTTCATGACTTTGAAGGTTTTTTCTTTTGGCAAAATTGCCATGAACAAAAAAGTAGATTTGCTTGTACTTTGACAATTAAATCTTTACGTGAAGTACAAATAGCTTTGTTAAGGTTTCTTAAATATATTAGTAATGGAGGATTTTGAACCTCTAGCAATCTTTAATATGCCATTACTCCTGGTGATCTCTTATTTTGAGTAAACACAATTTCTAATTGTGTTTACAGTACAACAGGTGTTCTCACTTATTCTATTTGATTATAGACGTCCGCTCAGGTTGAAGCTGGGTGGAATTATTCAGGTAACATATTGTCCTCAAAATGTATGTATTAGTGGTAAAGATGTGTACATACACACAGTCTTTAGGAGAGCTCTAATCACGAACAATAAGTGAAAACACCTGTGTGAGTATACAGTTGGATTCAGGGCTTTATATTGTGACAACATACAGCTTCATTTGTGTCATTATGATTGCCTTTAAGAGGTTACCAAAGGCCTTCCAGAGTTCTAAATTCAGATATTTTTGTGTCATCTGACTCTGGCCCTCAGAACTCCATATTTATCACATCAGACTTGTGTTAAAGTAAGCAAATGTAAAAAGGTACTTACAAGGTAATTATAACTTTGTGAAAAATAATCATTGTTCAAATGTTGTTGGACAAAAAGTTTTTGACAAATGGCCGTGACAAGATGTAATGTTTGGACAGAAGGTATTGCACAGATGAATCCATTAAAACGTGAATGGATTTACTTGTATAGTAAGATTTCTGGGGGGTTTTTGTATTTTGGTACATTGATAAAATTCGCACAAATTATAATTTTTAGATCAGAAAGATGTCAAGAAGGAGAAACCGGGAAGGACAATTCCACTAACAGGTACAAATCCTGCAACAACTAAAGGTAAATTTTTATGTGATACTGTGTGATGGTATTTGCTTTGATTTGTGAGTCTTATCCCTTTAGATTACTCTGGTTGATAGTATAGGCATTTAACTCTATAAATGTTAATGTAACAGGTAACTCTGTTACATTAACATTTATAGAGAGCCAGAATTCACTCTTTCAAGGCATACTGTACATGTAGCCAGCATCGGCTCAACAACAGACTTTCAGTCTTTCTGTAAAGCTCAAACATGGTACAGAGGTTTTCTGTCCGTACTGTAAGCTATGAGGAAAATCTTTAGCCTAGCTGAGGATAGTGATCCAGAAATGTACTGGGTAAGGGACCAGAACTTTGGCTGTTTATACCTAATAGGCTAACCTCAAGATTGAGGTCGCAGGTGATACAGTGACATACTACTGAACCACTTAACCTCTTATCTTGTCTTATCAGTCAGTCTGTCTGTCTGAATAGGTTGTATTTAACAGTGGCTTTACAGTCTGAACATTTACTTTTTTATGATTGTCCTTTAGATGCTTTCAGCTGGGAAGAATATCTAAAAGAAACGTCATCTATACCGGCTCCACCAAGCTGTTTTCGTCAGGTATGTCCTCCTAGATTGCTGAAGTGCTTAATATTTGTCAGGGGCCTGTAAACCGAGTCTTAGACTTAAATTTAAAGTAATTGAAAATGAATTTGCAGAGCTTAAATAAGCTTGAATAAAACAGTGTTTTTTGTGATCAATTATTTATTGTGTATATAAGGAAGGGGGAACACCCTCACAGTCACAAAAGTGACACAAGGCAAACAAAGCAAAGTGTCGTGTACTACAACAGATCCCCCCTATTTCCCTTGATTTCCTCCCACCAACCCACTCCACCCCCTCCCACTAACCCATTACATGATGAACCAAGGCAGTGTACATAGATAAAAACACAGAAAACAGGCACAGACCAAAACACAAAAAACAAAAACCTACCCATACCAATAAAACAGTGTTTATCGGTTTATCTTTCAGTAATTTCGCAGACCCATACTTGTCTTTCTTGCACAATTAGCATTCCATTTGCCCAAATCCTATAACACATAATTAAGAGTTGACCTCATTTAATCCTGACTGGAGAAATAATGAATGTTCTCAATATCTACAGGCTAGAGTCCCACCCTCCAACGACTTCAAGGTGGGAATGAAGCTCGAAGCCCATGACCCACGCAACTCCACTTCAGTTTGTATTGCCACAGTGATGGGTTTAACTGGGGTTCGTCTGCGTCTCCGTCTGGATGGAAGTGACAACAGCAACGACTTCTGGAGACTGGTAGACTCCTCTGATATCCAGCCTATTGGCACGTGTGAGAAGAACGGAGACATGCTACAGCCACCACTGGGTAAGAAAGTCAGGGGAGGTGGGATGGAGGCACGCTTTTGTTGTCAATTACATTCATTGTAAACAGTAAACAACAGTAACAGTAAACAAAATATTTTAATCTTCAGTCACTTGTGATTCTCCACAAAACAGAATAAATTATTTACCATCACATATTTTTCATTCAAAATGAGACTCGTGCCATTAGTATGCCAAAATAAAGCAACAACATAATGTTGTGAAGATTTGGTAAGAAAACAAAAGGTAAATTTCGTCCAGTGAACGCTGTATTCATCTACCAACAAGACTAGGTGAAACCTAGTATATGGCTGGACCGCCATTATACTTAACAGTAATGTTGTCAGGACACCCAAATT
>JBBPCS010000375.1:2151156-2196082 GCA_037974645.1 Hollardia meadi
TCCATTCTCCCTGGTTTAGACTGAATATTTACCGCGGTCTGCCTGAATGTAACAAATAGCCTGTGTTGTGTTCATGCATTGTCACGTAAATAACAGAGTCCAGCACTGAATAGGCCATAGCACAACACAGCAGCATGTCAGGTAGCCAGAACTGACCGAACCCGAACATGACGTCTAAATTCTTATCCAAACCCGGCCCGTTGGGTCCCGTCGGGCTCGGGTATCCACACTCTAGCTCACTCAGACACAAACACGCCATCGATGCTGCACGAGCGAGAGCAATGCCCCCTGATGACGTAGCCACTCGACTGACCAATCCCGCAACTTCATCACTTACTTACTTACTTACTCACTTACTCACTTACTCAGCCTTTGGGCGACCTTTAGGGCTGGCCCTCTGCGGTCCAGCCAAAAATTAATCTGATGCCACCTGAAAGAAAAGATTAGAAACAATGTAAATTATCCACAGAATCATGGAGTGTGCTAATAAAACAGAATATTTGTGTTCTGATACAGCTTTTCTCATTGTTCTTTTAAATGTTCTGAAATTTTCTCTTCTAGGATTTCGGATGAATGCCTCCTCATGGCCGATGTTTCTGTTGAGAACCTTAAATGGAGCAGAGATGGCACCAGCAACAGCCTTTAAAAAAGTATGTAATGCTTCAAAAAGCTTTGAAAACATACCTTATTGGCAATGCATGTATTCAAAAGTTGTTGCACTGAGGATATTGCACTCATTCCAGGAACCTCTGAGGCCCAGTCAGAACAACTTTAAGCCAGGCATGAAGCTGGAGGCTGTGGACAAGAAGAACCCATACCTCATCTGCCCTGCCACCATTGGAGAAGTGAAGGGTGATGAGGTCTTCATTATGTTCGATGGCTGGCGTGGTGCCTTTGATTACTGGTGCAAGTATGACTCCCGGGACATCTTCCCTGTTGGCTGGTGCTCCCTCACCAAGCACAGCCTCCAACCACCAGGCAACAGTGGTAAGTGTCGCCCTCTAGGTGGCAGCACAAACAGTGCACATACAGTGAGGTTTGAGGTAGATGCTGTTGTTTGTAGCAGTAACCCCCCACACATATAATGAACATTAATCAGCTGGTCTTGTTGCTTAGTCTGGCAGAGTAAAATGTACAAAGCCTGATCATTAAGGGGCTGCACACACAGTCAAAGAAAGCATGAATTTTGCCTCTTGATCTACGTGTAATCTTATACCACTTATTAACACCTCTTCCAGATGTAAATACTGAATGGAAATGTTTTTGTATTCGAAGAAGCATGAACATATACAGATTTACACTTCGGTGAGTGTGATGCTGTGGTTCAATTGTACAGGGGTTTCTGATGATCCTGCTGTCAGGTTGGTGTTGGTTTTGGTACAGTAGTTGTTCAAGTGACAGTTTTCAGATATTTGTATTTTCCTGGTTAAGTTAAACTTTGCTAAGCTCTTCTCCATGTTGTGTCTTTTCACAAACATGGCCGTTCTGGATAGATAAGGATCTCTTTTCACCAATGCTACTGAGTAGGGATGTTCCCAACGACTAATTTCCCTGACATTTAAACCAGAAGTTTAGACCTAGACTACTTGACTAGTCTAAAATAAGAAAATTCAGTTAAAATTGAGCACAGTTTAAAGTCTAAGGTTTAACAGTGTCCAAAAATATTCTGTATATTATGAGAGCCATTTGAAACTGTGAATCACTTTATACAATAACAACCGTTAACCAGCGTTGTTAACATTAGTAATGGATGGAAAACAAGTATTATGAAACTGTATAACATAAATTGCAGCACTTCCTCTGCTATTTCCAGTAATGTGATGCCCCTTTCTAAATCCAAATTGACAATAGATCATCTCTTTACTTTGACTTTAATCCCAGCTACCAACAGCAGCACAGCGCACTGTGGCGGTCACTGGGTCAACAGATAAAAACACAATTTGTCTGTCTAATTATCCAGCAGAGACTTCAGAGTGATTGGAAAAGTACTACACTTTTATAATCCTCTCTCTTTGGACAAGCCCATATAGCCAGTCCACTGTCTGTGGAAGCAACAGGCCACTGTTAATGCTGTGCCAAGACTGTTTCTTTCATTTTTAGATCCAACTGTTTGTCTTTGTAGTTACCCTGCCAAAGAACCTGCAGATTCTCCCGGCGTCACCCTCCAAGCCCAACAGGCGTTCCATGCAGTCCCCCTACAGACTCCCCAACCCTCTGCCCCCTTTGCCCGTCAGGAAGGGGGTCAGAGGCCGCCGGCCCAAGAGTGAGACCATTGCTCTGCTCAAAGCTGTGGCAGAGGCAGCGGCTGCCCAAAACGGAACTGTACCTGAAAATACACAGCTGGTACCACGGCCTCACAAGAAGAGAGGCCCCAAACCTGGAAGCAAGGTGAGACCCTGCTGAACAAACCCAAACTCTAAAATATTTGAGTATGGGGTGAATTTTTATGTTTTTACTGCCACATTCTTTACGTTAAAGTGTGTCTGCAAATGAATGTGTTTTTCAGAGAAAGCCCAAGATTCTCCAAAGCCCAGCTCAGCTGCCCAGCATCCAGGTTCCACAAGAAAGCCCTCCCAGTCTCAACTCTGTGGTTTCAACAGGTAAGGATTAATGCTTGCTTGCTTCCCATAATTAGTTATTTCATGTTTTGCACCGACTTAAAGCTATCATTAGAAGATCTAATTTTTTCTCTGTTTCTGTGCTCTTCCAGTGTGTGTGTATGTGAACAAGCATGGAAACTGTGGTCCCCACCTGGACAGGAAGCAGATGCAGCATCTGCCAGACCACTTTGGACCAGGGCCAGTGAATGCTGTGCTCCAGCAGGTGGTCCAGTCATGTATAGACTGCGCATACCAGCCTAAAGTCCTGCTCAGTGCTCTGCAGACTCACTCAGGAGGAGGAGAGATTGTCAGAGGTAGACACAAATGGACAAAACTAGTTCTCAGAACTTGTGCTATTGAAAGTATCTTACCTCTTGAAATAATAATTAAAACAGTAGAATAATATGCTCATTAGATGGGCTGTACAAGTAGACAAGTGTGATGGTGAACCAATAAAACATTCTGTCCTCGATCGCAGTGAGAACAGATGGTGGAGTTCGTGTGGTCAAGCTACCAGCAGCCTCCAGCGCTTCTTTTGTGCTGCGGTTCTTGGAGATGATGTGTCGTCACCTGCAATGCGACAACCTTTTCAGCAGCCAGCCGTTCAGCCACTACACTGCGTACGACAGGACCAAGTCAGGTAAACCCTGCATTCATGAGTAAGAGGGAGTTCAGGAAGGAGATGTCACTGCTTCGTCATGGCTCAAACTAAAAGTCTAAGATGGAAGAAGATCACCTGTGACAGACGTAGTGTCTTGTTTTTTCCCCTCAATTTAACAAACATTTTTTAACTTCTTGTGTTGGAGGTAAAGAAGTTAAACTTTTGGGCTTAGTAATGAATTGTATCTGTTTATCTTTGTTCTGTAGTGTGTATGCACAAACGGACTATGTGTTCTTGCTTGTTTTGGAATTTTAGTGAAAGAAGAGGCATTGGACGCTCCATCGCTGGCTCGGGGCAGTAAACGGAGTCTCTCTGGAGTCTTCCCACCGTACGCAGCCCCTCTGTCACCTAAACATTTGCGTACCGAAGCTCACCCTTCAGAAGGTACAGCTTTTGTTCTTATTTTAATTTATGAGAAAAATAGCTGCAGAAACTGCAGGAGGACCTAACTGAAGACTTTCTTAAAGGTCAAATTCAGCTTCAGTTCAGATGTTCTTTTGGAAGTCAAGCATTTGCCCGTCACAGCTCATGTTGTTTTTATGTCAAATTATTCTACCTCAAACCCATTGGTGGCCAAAAGTTTGTGTTTTCTCTTGATATACTGCTGATATATACTACTAAGTGTTGAGTGGTGATACTAGTGCATGTCAGTCTGCTGGTCTCCACTGACAATGACCTAATGCCTGCATAAACAAGAGAAGGAGACATCAGATACAGTAGCACTCTACACAACATGTTAAACATTGGTTAAATGTGACTCTAATTGTTATCTAATTCATGACTGCTCCCTTTAGGTTTAATCAAGTGTACTTGAATGTTCTCTCGAAATCAAAGTTGTGTTTAAGACCACTTTACCGTCACGTGTCTATTTCACATTGTCTCAAAGGCGGATTAAATTGTATGATAGAATCTTTTAAAGAAAGGCATTTGAATGTTAGTTTTGTTTCTCCCCCTTCAGCAGAGACCCTGCCCCATGAAGAGAACGGTCTAATAAAGGAGCAGTGCTACATGGACTCAGCCTCCAACTCCATGACCCCTCGCCCCCAAACAGTACGCAGTTCCTCAGAGTACCACTCTCAGGCCAGCAGCCTCTACCACCCTGGCAACGGCACGCCAATGCGCCGCCTCTCTTCGAACCCTGCAGAGCTCAGCTCCACACAGCATCTCAGACGTGTTGAAGGTACAGTCAGAATCTGTGGAACTAAATGTATTTGAGTTTTCTTTGTTTTTGCCTCAAATGCTCAATGTGTGTGTTTGTGTGTGTTCTGCTTTATTAGCAGCCAGCTCAACCACAGGTCCTGAATCTCTAGTGTCTGAGCGGGACAGTGTGCAGCTGCCCAGTAAAAACCCCTCCTCCTGGTCCATTGAAGAGGTGATGCAGTTTGTGAGGGACGCTGACCCCACAGCATTAGCTCCACATGCTGAACTATTCAGAAAACATGTAAGTAAACTCTTACTAAAAAGCCACAAGTTTTTTTTCTCTCCTGTTATTAGCTTTGGCTACTATAGATGATTTGTTTCTCTACATGGTAATTTAACATAATGAGTCCCATTCTTTGTTTCCACAGGAGATTGATGGAAAAGCTCTGATGCTGCTAAGGAGCGACATGATCATGAAATACATGGGTCTGAAACTGGGGCCTGCACTGAAGTTATGCCATCACATCGAGAGGCTGAAACAAGGCAAACTGTAAGAGGAGCCAGGGCAGGCCTGTCACTGCCAGACCCACGAGCAATAAGCCCTGAAAGAGCCCGCGTGCGGACACTGACTCATGGGGCACGTAGGGGCTACGTGCTACTCCAGACTCCACCTCGAGGGACTGACAGATGTTACAACTTCATGCTGACTTCCAGAGTGAAGAAAGTGTGCCGCGCATAGCTGACACATTACCTCATCCCCTCATCAGTGAACAAAAAGCTGTTCAAGTCTAACCGACGCCATTTGACTCTGAAATCCCAAAGGAAATGAATCCCTGTAGTGTTTACATTGCATAGCACATGTGCACACGTTGACACATTTTTTTACGGAGATGAAATCTTTTGATCCTGGTTTTGGATCCCCAAAGATGGAGAATGTTTCTTCTTATATAATGTTTTTATTATTGTTGAATTTCCAGTTAATAAGGAAGAGTTGATATACTGAGGGAAAAAAAAATCCATCAATGGTTTTCCCCACACTCTTCATGAGAATTTGGTTGCTCTCTCGTCTGTGCTGTTGTATAACTGTTTTCACTCTTCACATGTATGCCTCAAGTATGGATACATCCGCCTGCCCGAACAATGCTAATGCCAGTGCATTCCATTTCATTCACACAGCGCTTAACAGACGTTTTCATTTGCTTGATCATCCCCAGCATCCTGGTAGGGATCATATTGTATTCTGACATTTTCGATTGAACCTCTCTTTTTTCGACAAGCATCCTGCAGGATCATCATATATAATTGTGTCTTAGCGGGCCCTACATTGCCGCCCACTGGCCCCCACACAGTGTCATGGGTTGAAAATTTCAATGGACAGATTGTTAAGGAAGTGCAAATTCTGACATTACTAAGGGCTTTCTATGTTTTGTTTTGATGTCATGTTTTTTATCAGTCATAATCATGTAGGCTCGTCCACCTGCGACCTCAGTGTTGTCACTTTCGACCGTTCCAGTCACTGTTAGCAATGAAAACAGATGTGTACAGTTTTATGGGTTTAACCATGAATATCAGCAACAGAATGTACATTTTGTAGAAACTTAATATTTTAAGGAAATCATATTCATAAGTTAGAAATGTGAAAATAGAGGGGATGGGGACGTGGTGAATATTTCACAGTGGATTCCATTCTGCTTTTTAATACTTAATACAGCGCTTTTAGTTCAAATACTCCAGTAATAGACTCTGCCTTGCTTTACCTATGACATTTCTCAGGTTTATGTGGTCTTTGTTAGTACAAGCTTTTGTAGCATACTGTTTATAATATACTTAACAGAATTTTCCTGTTATTCCCTTCCTTGATTTAAAACTTGTGCCATATGATATTCAACACATCGAAGTACTGTTGATTTCCCTCTCTTGCATCTTCTTTTTAAGTACTTGAAAAATATTTGTTGCGAAAAAAGTCACTTGTCCATTATGTCACACCAGATAAACAATGTGTTTATGATGTTGTGTATTTCCTTTTTTTTTTTTTTTTATAAAGCTACCAAAACCAAAAAGATGTGCATGTGTTGTTAGTGATTACAACAAAGTATTTAGGTTGGAAGGTGTTTGCACAGAGGAGAAGAAAGTTGCTGAATTATAATTTTTTTATTTCACTAATATTCCCCACAAAAACATGGCAATTGATTGGCTGAAAATCCATTCAGGACATCAGTTGTCCAGATCATATAAAATGAGAGAATTTTAGAAAAAGAACTACAAACTACAAAAATCAGAAAGTCCAGCATTTCCATCAATAAACCTGCATCAGTCTCTGTGACTTTTGTTTTGAAATTATACCTCTCAAATGTTTGAAATAAGTATTTAAGAAAGCAACTTGGACAACACACTGTACCAAGAGGGACTCGTGTTGTCAGGCTGTATCTGTAGTAAAAGTCTTGTGGCATTTTCACTCTTAACGATGCGGTGCAGGAAAATAAAAGGGGAATGTTTGTGAAACCACCACATTATTACCACTCTGCACTGTAAAATACTTAACGCCCCACCATCAACACACTGACAAAAAACTGCAGACTGCTTTTTAGGATGGACTTGAGAAAAAAAACACTTTTAAATGTCTCAACTGTAGAAAAAATGTGATGCTACAGTATATAAGACACTCACATGAGTACACTTTATCCTGAAACCGGTCTTTACGTCACTGACAGTTCAGTGTGTGTGTGCTTTAGTAAACATCGCTTGTTTTAAATATGGTATCCAGACATTTTAGTCTCCTGAACTGCAGAGCACTTGACTGAGTTTAGAAACTATAAGGAGACTCTTATAGTTGGGCTGTTTAATAGTAATGAAGGTTGAAGACAAACTACTTTAATACAAACCACCTTATTTTGTTCCACAGAAAGTACAAAGGGTAAGAATGCCTAACTGGAACCGATTGGTTTTACTGAATCAACCATTTTTGTCTTTTCATGTTGAATTTTTATATGATGATCTTTCTCAGACTCATTTATTGAGTAAAATACTGACATGATACCATTCTTCTATAAATTCAAACCAACCAAAAACTTAGAAAAATGACACATTTGAGATAAAAATGGACTGTTGTCTTAAAAAGGCAGACACACAAATTCAGACTTTTAGACATTTCAGGTCACTTCCATAGAAAAAAGCACACATATTGTACAGTAAGCAAACATTTAAGTTCCAGCATATTTCAACTGGTGTTTCTTCACTGACATCTTAATGGAAATATAAAGAAGCAAAAGGTGCTTCGGACAGTTACAAAGGAAGATGTCTTTATGTCCAGCCACACTTTGTCTCCTAACTGACCATCCAGTATATGTACAGTTTATATAAATAAAAGTTGTACGAACAATAAATTAGGGTGAAATCCTGTACAACCAAAGTGATCAGTTCAGACTATCAAACCAAACTCTGATGAATGGACTGCAGACACTGCAGACATCCCTCCTTTGTTCATCCAGGCAGTCTGTGGCTGTTAACACTTTTTGGCCTGTGATTTCATAAATGCTATAATCACAACAGTTTTAGTTGAATCGGCACGTTTTAGTAACCCCCTGTAATGTTCCCAACTAAACTATGACAGTGCACTCAGAAGGATAAATAAACTGACACACAACAACACTCTCACATTCACAACTCATCGATCATAATTATAGGAGAGAGAAAAATGCCATGCTCCACAAACACAATAAAAAAAACACAGTCGCAAGTAGCATCGATCAGGGTCCAAGACTGTGAAAATTTAGATGCTTGTTTCCTATTTAACTTTTAAAAATTCGCCTTTGATTCCCCAGAGAAGGTGAAACTGGGCTATTTTAGTCTATTTAAACTGAAAACAGCAGTAAAATATTTGGCGAAATTGAAAATGTCGTGTATACAGTAACACTAGGTCTAAAACTGCGGTAGACCTAGTTGGTCAAGTAGAGATGAGTGGGCCACGACCTCATAACTGGACACCGACAGGCTTTTGAGCACCAACTAACAACACATAATGTTCCAATTATATGTATGATCCAGTATATCAGGTGCATTGCTTGCTTA
The DNA here is from genome assembly GCA_037974645.1 of Hollardia meadi. NCBI lineage: Eukaryota > Metazoa > Chordata > Actinopteri > Tetraodontiformes > Triacanthodidae > Hollardia > Hollardia meadi. The sequence continues at coordinate 2,159,626 of JBBPCS010000375.1, forward strand.
TGTTTTACAATCTACATATATTTGTATTTTTGTCATCAAATTTTGCATATTGGAAAAACTTGAGAAGCTGCTTTTTTCATAAACAAACACCAGTGTTTAAACTCTTTGGAGGAGTTACATGTTAAAAGCTCTACTCTACTTGACAGGGGCTAATTGCAGATTTGGATGAGCGCACAGGAATGTTTGAGCAATTTGTTTTTACAATGAGACTGTTAAACAAAAGATCTTTTTTTTAGTTTTTTTGTTGAAAGGCTCTTTTAATTGTACTGTTGATTTGTTTTTCTTTTTTTTTTAAATCACAAAACCTCTTTGAAGTCACAGACCTGCCTTTGTTTGCGTGTGTGACACTATTAAAGGTCCAGTGTGTAGGATTTAGTGTCCAAAAAAATAAAAGAATAAAATACAAATATTTTGGTGAGTTGCGATCCAACACTGAGCAAAAAAGAAAATGAGCATACTGTAAAAATTACATCAAGATATTGAATATAACTGCAGACTCACACTGACCGATCTGAACATGATTCAAAAACATTATATCTACCATATAGAGAGTGTTTTGTTGGATTTGAATGACTTGTGGAAATTTAGATGTTAATTGATTTTGCATATTTTAAAAACTATATAGTGACAGAGTTTTGAATTGACAATAGGTCAGTGAGGCAAACTTCAGTGGATGTGCTGAAAACATTTCAGCTCTTTAGGACATACACTGAAATCTCAATGATATTTTGAATACAATATAGAAAAAACATGAGTTTGCGCTTATAAACCACTTCCCCCTTTTCTCCAGCCATAACCAAATTTTATACAATGAATATTCCAGGACTGCGCAACAAAGCTTAGACCTAGCATTGGAACGGAGTGGGGTTACAATTACAGTTACAACAACCAATTCAATGTTGATTAATCAAAAAACAGATTTGAACAAAATTCTAAATGGTAAAATTTATCAAGGTGCTAATAGGTGTTGCTTATGGATAGATTTGCCTAGACCCACAGAACCCAGGAAAAAATATTCTTTCTGAGATTTACTGTTCAAAATTTATCAGCCAAAATGTAAAGTTCATTGTTATAGAACAATCATCTAGCCAGTCTGTATGATTTCTTTTTTCTTTTTTTTTTTGGGCTGAGTAGAGGGTGAGATTTCTAACCTATCTGCCAAGTTTGGGAAATGCAGCTGTTAGTGTTTCTGAGACTCAAATACTTTTAGGGCACAAGAAGAAAAAGAAGAAGAGGAAGAGGAAGGAGGAATAATAACAGATTCAATAGGGTTCACTGCTTGGACCCCTAATGATACCAAACCACTTGGAACTAATGTTTTACACAGACAAGTCTGATAAATAGAGGGGGAGTCGTACCAATACTAGTTCTAATAACAGACTAATAACACACTTCACAAATGTACAAACTGTTTTTTCTCTCATTGAAGCCAAGAAAATGTTCATTTTTTCTTTTTTTTACCGTTTCCTTCACCTTATCTCCCCTTGACATTTTCAGTTGATTTACCAGGTGAAATCAATATTAAAACTCCCACCTCTGTTCACTTCATTAGTCTGTTAATGGAAACAGCAGCAGGTTCTGGTGTTTTATACACTTGCACTGAAGTGTTTTCTCAGCTTTGGCTTGTATTTTGAAGCACTGCCGGTGCTAATTCAGCCAGCAACAAAAATAGCTATTTTCCAGAAGTACTTTCCATATATTTGGACAGGCCTGTAGAAAGTTCTGTTTAAATTTAAAGACAATTAAGACATCCCTTTTTCTTCTCCTAACAAAATGAGAATGTATTTTGTCGCGACAGATGGCTGTTGCCAACATTCATTATAATGAAACTGTGTCTCTGGCCTTGCCAAGTCATTATTAGCCTGTCATGCTAAACCCCTGCCAATCAGAAGAGAATGAACTGATGACTATGGGAATTTCCGATGATGGGACATGTTTTAACAGTCTAGTCACGTCCTGCCAGTACATACCGCTCTGCTATGAACAGTGAGAGTTTTTTTTTAGGTCTTCAGTGCACTTCAATAAAAAAACAACGTGGAAACAAACCAAGATCCCAAATGGAAAAATGGAACCGATGCTGTAATTATAAAGTAAAAAAAAAAGTTCTTCATCGTCTCTCATTCATAAAGACAATCTCCAAAGCCTCACGGAGAGCCCATTAAGCTGCCATACATACAAACATTTCTGTTTCACCATAACACTGAAGAGTACATTACAATAAAACAATTCAGGAAAGTCCAATGGAAACCATTTCTGTAACTGCTGTGTCGCACTGTCAGACATTCATGGGCCTCAGTTTATCCAACATTTGGAGCCAAACTCTAAGCTTTGATTGGACATTAAGTGTATGAGTTTGATTACAGAATCTCCCACATGTGTTTTATGTTAAACGCTCTGGAGGGATAACCAGAGAACGATCCCGCTATTAATCCCCCTCCGCTGAGCACTTTCACTTCCTGGGTAGCAGCGCTGCAAGTCTCTGCTTCTTCATGGGAAGGAAATGGATCTCTTGTGAGCTGACCTTCTTCAGTTTGATAGCTCTGTTCTTAGGGACCTTTTTAAGCGTGTTATTGGGGTCGCTCTGTTCCCCCTGGGATGTTGACGACACTCCGTAGAGCTGCTGCAGAGATGCCCCCTGACTGCCGTCCCGTTTGATGGAAAAGTTCTTGGTGGAGACTCCTGAAAGGCCTTTTATCTTTCCACAGAGGATGGCAGGGATGCCGTCCTTCACCGAGACGATGACCTTGGCCGTCTGCGAGGTGCTGACTATCTCAAGGTTTCCGGCTCCGCTGAGAGATGCCTCCTGACTCCGAGAACTAGACCCACCAGCACTGCTGTCGACCACCCACTTATGCTGCCGACTGAACTCCAGTGAGGCCAGACTGCCCAGGAGTTTGGAATCTAAACTCTGAGTGCATTCAACCCCGAGAGACAAAGGAGTACCACTAGTGTCTTGACCAGAACGGAAAGCTACTTCTCTGTCTGACTGAACACACTTTTTCCTCACACCAGGCACTGACAAGTCGAGCACACTGTCCTGCTGCGGACTGGGGTATTCCTGTTTTAGTTCAACTGGACATCCTCTGACAGAGAGGTCCAGAGCCTGTCCTTCACCTTGAGGAAGCGAGGATAGAGAGACATTTTGTGGCTGGAACGATGGCTTGCATCTGTTTGACGGCAACAAAGGAGAGGTAGTATCTTTTGGAGAAGTCTGAGTGCTTTTACTCACAGTGCAAACTGGTTTTGGCATGTTCCCCTTTGAGTCCTCGGTCAGAGGGACAGGAATGGGGATGGGAAGAGGGACTGGTAGAGGTACTGGCAGGGGGATAATGACAGGGTAGGGAACTAGAAGAGTGGCAGGAGGGACTAACGGGGCCAGAGGGGAGGTGTAGGGAGGCGTGAGGGGAGGAAGAGGGAAGAAGGTGGAGCCTGGTGACTGACAGGTTGATGATCCTGCCTGGGAATGGAAGAGATCCTGCATGATGGCTGCAAAAGCCGGATTCTGCAGGAGAGAGAGCAGGTTAGCATCCTGCGCTTGTCCTGCTGACTTCTGGTCGACGGCTGGAGGTAAACCAAATGTCAAAGGATTCTGACACAGGACGTTGTTCTGGAGCGGCAGCTGAGGGCAGTTAGTGGTCTGAGGAATCACAGAGGGACTCATGTGCTGGATGACCTGCTGGTCCAAGACCAGGGGAAGTGAAACTGGGCTTTGGCTTGTTATCAAGTATGGTGCTGCCCCCAATTGGCCAAGCTGAGGCCCAGCTGCTCCAGTCATCTGCAGGTGAATGGGCAGCATCAGTGGGCTTTCTCCCAGGCACACCGGGTGTAGTACAGTTGTGGCAACTTTAAGTGCCACTCCTCCTGGAGATTCAGCAGTGGGACTCACCACTGATGGTGCAGGGGTCTCCACCAGGTTAGAGAGGCCTCCTTTGCTCAGTCCTGTCACACTGCTGCTACAGGAATCAGCAGGAATGGGTGGATTTACTCCATCTTCCGCTTTACTGGGAATTTCTCCTCCTCCCACCTCAGTGCTGGACGCATCAGCCTGGGACTCTGTCATTGTTACAGCCACATCATCACTACCCTCCATAGTTCAGTTTGAAGAGTCAATCCAAATCTTCATCAAGTGCTACTGACAGGTCTCATCCATTATTCTTCTAGGCAGTCCTAAAACACAGGAAACAGAATGTTCAGTGATTCCGTTAGTGAGTAATTTCAACTATGTGGAAAATCTTTCACATGTGCGCCTATCCAAAACTGTACACAGTGCAGTTGAATTTACTGGAATTTGTCCTTGGAGCCATTTGAAGTACACTTCGCTCCATGTTGTGTCTATCACAGCTCAGTTAATTAGGATTATGAATGTTTTTTGTGTGTTTTAACTACAACAGCAAAATATTTCATAAAATTAAGATTGAAATAAATTACAAAAAGGCTCTCCGGTGATTTAGTATTGTACTAAAAGTAGAATCAAAGCCGGAGATGCTGACATATCCTAACTTTTAGGGTGTATTCACACCTGGGGTTGTTTGGAGCAGCTAAACTACTAATAATTGAAATCTGCTCAGGAAGGGTTCTTACAATTGATCTGTGTTGCCATGTGTATAATTATGCAAATCATATTGCTCATCATTGTAACACGTGTGCATGTCCGCATGGGTATTTTCCCTGATTAATAAATCAAAAGCTGTGAAACTGCTGCGTTTGTATCCTGATCTGTGTACTTTGTCAATCCATTAAAATTCATTAAAAAGAGTGTGACAGCCAATGCACAGTAATAAGCTTGGAATTATGACTCTACAAGTCCTCCTGTCTCTACCTGTCAGTCATTTTTCTAATAATTTCAGTCTAATAATACCAACAATGCTTATAATCAGTTATTCGTTTGTGAGTGAGTTCTTTGTGACACCGAAGAACATAAACATAGCCTACACATCAGAAGCGTTAAAGTGCTGCATAAACTACTTTTGTCACTCATCAGCATTTGATTACCCCACGTGGGTCCTGATGATGCACTGATAATGCAGGATGACAATCACCAAAACTGTCCAATCAACGAGTTACACGTCACGTCTCTCAGGCTGTCTGTTATAAATATACAACACATCTTCACTTATTTATTAATGTGTAATCTCCAAGCCCAGTTTGAGATAAACCTGATTATCAAGGTAATCTCTTTAAAAAAAAGCTCCTCCAGAACCACAGAGGAGATTATGCAAGTTTTCACAGGCTGAGAAGAACTCCCATGTAAACTTGACATCTAAAATAGCTGGCATGGCCCTTTAATAATGTACAGAATGCACATTTACTCTGTAGCTTTTCACTGGTGGAAAATCTCTCCCACTATGTCAAATAAAATATACTAATAAAATATACAATTAAAATGCATTATTGGGCCAAACAAATATTAACAGTAAAGTAACATTGAGAGGATTTTACAGTTCATTATGTATCATCACCAGTAACCAAGTTAGAGCAGAGCCGTTGTAATATAATACAGGAAATTGAACTTGGGGGCATGACTGAGACGGTCTGTTGTTTGTCCCACAGCCCGATTATCCCCAGCTGTTACAGTAATCAAAAACTAAAAGGTAAACAGAGACGGGTCCAACGTGGACATAATGACAGTTTGGTTGTGATATGTAAAGCACTTTCAACTGCCTTGCCCCAACAAGTATTAAGAATAAGAATTTGTATGCAGTAATGCATATGCAATATTTTTCTTCAGGATATTTTTCTGAGACAGTGTCAATAGAATTAAAATATTATCAAGCAGGAGATGAAATTTTATCAGCTATATGAAAATTTGATTTCAGTGTAAGACATCACTAAAATCAAACTGAAACGATTGTTCAATCGAAAAAATTGTCATTCAACAGAAAAGTAATTAATTTAGTGAGAAAATAATCGATTAACAGACTGATCGATAATGAAATAATTATCAGTTGCAGCCCTGAATCAAACCAATAAAGTAAAAAACAAAAAACATATCCAAGTGTTTCTTATCTTTGACAGAAAAGACAGAAAAACTTAACATCCAACACAACTCGTCTCAGTAACACATATCTCACTCCATTATGCTGCTTGTGTTTTCCTGATTGCAGCATTCTATAAAGGCTTTACATTTTTTCATTAGCCCATCTTTCCATTCTTCCCTTCCTCCACTCGTCTCTCTTGGTTTAGGTCTCCAGTTGATGCCTGGGGTAATAAGCCATATGCAGCTGAAGGGACAGAAATGTTTCGTATGCAAAACCAAGGACCCCCGAGTTACATTATCTACATAGAAAAGGTTATACTGGAATACATTACCCTGTTTATAGTTGATCACCTATCCATTTATGTGTCCATCTATCTTTGGGAATGACAGCATCCCAGTAGTTATCGTGCTTTACAAGCGTACTGTGTGTTGGCTTTCCTCTTCACTACATGACACTTCCACACAACACATGTCCCGCCTGCACTGGCTGTCAACCCTCATCATGTAGTGATAAAACATCCCTTGGGTGCCTGGAGACACAATGCATCCAATGTCAGCACGGTCAATTATTCATACTGATGGGAGCAGCAAGGATAATATGTTCAGGTCTTGGGAAGGGGAACCCTTTAAACAATCGGAAATGTAAGAACTAAGCAGGCCGTACCTTTCAAGTGAAAGACTCAATTAAATGCACACATGCATTTCCAATTTTCTAAAAGTGTGACACTTTTTTTTTCTGAGTTGCCTTCATGTGGTGTTGGGTTGCCTCAGTGAGCAGCGAGGAGGCGCTCTCTCTCCCCCAAGGCTGGTTTAATATTGTTCTGTGGCATAGATGAGACATTGTAATATGGCTCTGATGGATTACACGGGGGATTCTACAGCCAGACGGTCGGCCGATAACCTTGTCGCTGTTTCACACATGGGAAAGGCCTGGGAAGTGTGTGCACCCCGGGAATACAAAAACACGCTCAAACATACGCTATAAAAACCCAATAAAAGCTTTCGTGCATTTATAGCTCGGGGCTTCTGTTCCCTCGTCTTTTCCCAACTCATGCTAGGATCAGTCTCTGAGTGATGGGCCAGCAGGTCATGGCTGTCTATATGCATGTAATAGACTTACAAGACACACATGCTACTTGTCCTCAAGACTCATTCTGCATGTTATGGGATCATCACAGGCCAGACAAACATGGACAAATTGCTGACACAAGAATCTAAGCAAAGGCATGGGCAGACATCTGTCTTAAACACATATACTGCATGCATGAGCAAGACTCTTCTCTTTTAAAATCATTAGTACCTCACTTATAAGGTTGTCAAAAGTATCAATATTTTGATAATTTTTATATGACCATGTGTTTTAACGATATATCCACATTACAAATGTGTTGGTATGTATTCAGCAACTTTTTCTGTACCAGAACTGTCAGGTTGTTAATAAATTAAAAAAGGGACAAAATTATCCTATTTTGTGTGCCTAGATTTTTTTATTTTAAGTATCAAAAGAGGTATAGAGTATTGTTTTTTCTACTAATATTGTGTCCAAGTTTAAAATTCTGCTATCATGTCACCTTAACTGTTCCTCTTTCTGCAGGACAAAATATGAAAAATTGGATCTACATTAAGTCTGAATAGGAATTTGTTTTTTCACTATTTTGATGCCACAGTCTCACTTGCATTCCAGGAAGTCTGTGAGGAGACTTTTCCTGCTTGATAACTCGGTCATGAGGTCTGTGACATGATAAAGCCTCACTGACCAATATGAAAGAAGTCTTTATTGTTTAAGACTCCCCCTACTGTCACAGACTCTAATGATTCGGGCCCCACTGTGCACAAAGTGAGGAAAAATAACCCACATGATAAACTCAAGTTAAAGGCCCCTCTTAATTTAGCTGTCGGGGTGGATTAACTTTTCATGCTTCAGCTTTGTGTTTTATGAGAAGAAATAACAACAGAATTGGTGAGCATTACTCTGAGCCTTTAGATCAGGTGACCTGATGCTAGTAATCACCACCAGGGTGACATGTTGTCAGCTGCTTCACAGCTCACTGCACCAGCCTCTCTCCATTTGAATCATGTGAGCACAATGACAAAAATCTGCAGACGAGCAGCAGAAAAAGGAAGTTTAGCCAGCAAAGTCTTGAGTGAGCCAAAGTACACAGAGAACATGTTCATCTTTGCTGTTTTCCCTGTTACATTATCTGACTGTGACTTTGCTTTGTCTCTGTGTTATCACAGCGACAGAAGGTCACAGAGCGAGGTCACACGAGCTTCAATAAACAACTCTTTGATTCTTGCTGATGTGCCAAAAGTTAGCTAAATCTATGTCTTGAGTTGCTCCTCTGTACCTCGAAGATGAACTGCTGCCATCTCCTCTGGTTAAATCTAACACCTCTTAAACAGGCCTTGTCAGACCAGTGTAAAGCTGTATAAATTCAGAATATAGGCAGAAAATGAAACAGCCTTATTCTATAAATAGCTTCAGGTTAAACTCATTAATCTCCCTCAACTCGGTTTGTTAACAGAGTTAGACTTTCCCATTTCCACATGATCATACAGTTTGGAGATTAGGGTGTTAAAAATAGCACCAGTGTAATGCAGCTTTCATTTAACATGAGCTAATGTAGGAAACATGCAACACAAACAAAGCTGCAATCTTGTCGTTGAATGAAAGCAGTGTTTAAAAAAAAAAAAAAAAGACTGATAAGGACAGCATCTAATACATCTGTAAGAGGTTTGTGTTCACTGGCCAGTAACAGCTAATTGAGTAAATAGGCAAGAGGAGACCTAACAGAGAGCCTGTCCCCGTTACTGTAATGATTTCCACATTTCCTTTTTCTCTCCTTGCCTCGTTGATGGAATGTATGCTTTACTGTGTCAATAGCAGGGAGAAAACAACAATGCCTTGCATTAAACGGCGTCCAAACACATTACAAGAACTACTCTCTTCCTCAGCTTGTATAACATTTCCTCGTTTGTGGGTTTGGTTTAGAATTCAGAGGGAACAAAGCACCAGGGATGGATGGAGCATGGCTGATGATCTAAAGGTCATCGCCCTCAACACCCCTCTGCTCCAATAGCCAATTACATCTCATTAGCGAGACACATGGAGCCTCATTTATGAGCTTCACATCCTGAGACTGATGCAGGCAGCTCTCACATCAGTGCAGATTTTCCTCTATTCAGCTGGTCCAGCTGATCTCCTAAATCCCACAGTAATAGCCAAATTTGATGAATTATTTAACACTTCTAATCAAGACAATGGGATTAGTTGTCATTGTGATTACTGTGCAACAAGCCACTGTTTATCCTTTTCTGATGATGAAAACCACCTAATCATATAAAAATACTTTTTTTTTAACCAAGGCTTACACACCACTGGGTCAAGTATTAATATGTATATTGCATACTCGTGTGTTTAGTATACGTTTAGAATAAGGATTCCACAATTTCCCTCACTTTACATTAAAATTAGATGCATTAGAAATTAAAAGGTATATGTTTTTCCTATTTTGTGAATTACTGAGATGCACATGAGGGTTTTCCAGCAGTAGCATAGGGATATTGCTAAAATTGGCTATTTTCTTATACCAGTTCTGTCATAGCACATGTGACAGGACACTCAGCAAATGCACAGGTCACTAAGGGGATTGTAACAGGATCTGAGTGTGACACTGCCCGGATATTTTCCTTCTTTCTTCACTGGTGACATTTATATTTCACCACAGACAGCGTTACTGTCCTCCCAGACAGCTCTGCGCATTTTTGAGCCCGGGTCTCAGATGTGTGTCTGGTTCGTCAGCAAGCCGACGCTTCGCCATGAAAAGCAGGGAGGCTTGTGCGTCTCCACACATCACACGGCAATAACATGGGGGGCTAAAGGCGCGTGACGCTCCACTGCCATAAAGACATAATATATATGTCAGAGAGAGGGGTCCTCGCGCTAAATCACAAGACGTTATTTATTTTTTTTTAAGTTCCTGTTCAACTGACGTGCATTTAAAAAACCGAGCTCGCGCTGACAGCGTTCCACGATACAAGCTAGCTGCGCAAATCGTCCCTGAAATGGGGGAGAAAAAAGGAGGCTTTGATACAATTTAAAACCGAGACCTTGTCGTTAGCTTAATAATCCCCCGCTAATTCACTTGCTAATGTTGAAACGAATTGATGTTACAGCGTGTAAGCGACGTACAATTCAGAAAAGCCCAGGCTCACCCTGTTTCATCTGCTTTCCTCCAATCTACGTTAATTCTTCTATTAAATTCCAGTTTTGCGACAAACACCAACATTTACTCACCTATAAAGCAGAAGAGCCATTAGCAGCTTTCCAGGCCAGCTACCCTATCTTAATTATCAATCAACGAGCCCTCGTAATACTTCAAAAATAAATAGATAAGGCTTCTATTTATCTCTTTATTGCGGTCCCGTCGTAGCGACTCCAGACTGAAGCTGCGCACGCAGCACCGTCACCGGGTCCTCCCTCCTCCTCCTCTACAGGCACAGATAAAAGAAAAAGAAAAATTAATAATAATATTAACAACATCAATAACTATATGTCAATAGGTTAAAGTGATGACATAAATTAAACATAAAAAAAATCACCCATATACAGCAAAACATGTTGTGTTTGTGACGGCCATACGGGTTACGCTTATTTTACAGGTCTGAATTAAATAAAAAAAGTGTCCTTAAAGTAAATATGTAATTTGATACTTAGTAAAAGGAAATAAAGAGAGTATTTAATTGATACACTATTAATTAGCCGAGTTAAATCTATTTATTTGCTAGTGTAACCTTGGTTCCCAGTCTGAGGGTCGGGACCCTCAGGAGGGCTCGCATTTTGAAGGGGTTGTGATAATTACAGAACAGGAAAGCAGAAATAAAACATATTTCTATGACAGATTTTCCTTAAATCTCTCAATTCTTCTTGTAAATAAGTGGATAATTTTGGGGCATTTCAAACACAGTAATATGATGTTTTTCTACAGGCAAAAGCATCAACTTAAAATATATAGAGAATGAAGTTTTCAATAATAAATGAATAATTCATTAACATTTAGGCCTATTTGGGTTTAAACAGAAATAGATTTCCTTTCAAGGACATCCCTATTTCACCTCAAATTAGTAGCCTACCAAATTACAGACCTGTATAATGAGGTGTGGCATGGACCTTGTGGATATAACCAGGCTGTAATTTGGCATAAATCAAGATGTGAATATGACCATAACCTCAAATGAACTTAAACCAAATCACAAACTAATCCTGATCATAACCACCACAACATGTACAAAAAACCTCAACTGAAGGAACTGAGAGAGTGAGGTTCGCCATGAACCTACCATGTATTGAGATGAAAATAAGGTTGTATACAGAAATAAAATACCTTGTAAGTATGATAAGGTCATACAAATACCACATTTTGGTAGTTCCTGTTAGGAGCAATATAGGAATAGTATTTGGCTTCAGAGTGCTGGAAAGGCTTTTAAACACTACTTAATTCTTCCATTATAAATAGTACGATATACAGTATCAGTCTGGTAATTGGCTGATGACAGCAGCAGAGGAGAATGGAGTTTGGCAGCTGAGGATGAAAGTCTGGTAGTGACAGGCCTGGGTGAGCAGGATCCCCTGGGTCTCCATATCAGTCCCAGCCAGCCTCGGGCGCTGCCTCGGGCTCAGGGCCTCTCATTGTTCCACAGGGACTCTGTTTAATGCACTATAATGAGCCTCACAATACACCCTGGTGGCCTGGTGGTGACTTTGGTGTGGTTACCTCCTCAGTGTTACTCCCCCCACCCTGTCAGTCAGTATTACTCACATGGCAGGAAGTACAGCTCAGACGAGGACTGAATGCGTTTGTCCTTGTGATGCACCACAATGCAGCCAATGAATATTAGCTGTACATTTTCACCTGTAGTGTGGACAAATATCCCTCACAGGTGCTCTCATCTGGATGGTACATTTATGCTACACATGATGCAAAATGTGACCACTAAACAAATCCAAATGAGGCTGAATGATCCTCAGTGTTGTCTGCTCATTGGATACAGGCATCTAGAATTTTAATTATTTACTGTACATATAAATGAGTCCTCTGACTGTCCTTTGATTGCTCTTTGCATTTAGGGACAGTGTGAAAATTACTGAGCCGGTGAGAGGAGTTAAATAAACATTTTCTACAGCCTTTGAATGTTCGAACCTTTGTGGGTGCTGCAGGGCTTCGGCACTGCAATATTATATGTGTTATGATCTGAAGTTTATTTAACATTTAACTTCACTGCAGTTCTGCTTCCTGTAATAATGAGCAATAAAGGAAATGAATGTCAAAATCAAGCGCTTTTTGTTTTCAATCAGTAAGCATTAATTAGCACCATTGTGTTGATTGTGATGCAGAAAATAAAGCCCTGTTACTGTGTGTTCAAGGCTTGCATTGACGCAAACACAGATCTGTTCCAGTTGAAAGCGTTTCAACGAGTGAAAAATTTGTGTGAATCTGCGTGCTTTAACAAACTTGTAGAGCCGAGAGCAAAATGTGGAGAAACTGAAGGGAAATAACAGAAAGGACAGCAGTTTCAAACAAATACAATGACACAGTTGGTGAGTCCGTAGCTAGCTAGTGCAGCGGCTGCTTAAGAAGAATAAACACAAATTAGTTTCCTTTGTGAACATTTACAGACAGTTGGCAAAACACATGTATGACTTAGGGCGCACACGAAAGCCTCCTCGTTGCAACAATTTGATCTCTTTTGTAATAAAATAAAAAATAATAAAATGAAAATAATAAAAACCCTCCCTCTTTTCTGACGCGATCTACCCTATCCTCCTGATAATTTTCCTAATCCCTTATCTGCAGCACAGAAGCCCTTTCCTTTCCTTTTGTCCATGTTCTTCATAATCAGACAATAATATCGGTCATGTCAGGCTGACATTTGCTTTTAAGGCCTACACAATATCTACTGTATGTCTTGAGAGAGCTGGCGGGGGAATAAAGACACAAAGCCTGCTGTACGCTGCAAAGACAAACACTGAAAGAGAGAGATCTCTGTCGTCAACCACCATCAAAGTTTGTAGGGCAGTCCCTAATGGTTAGGTAAGTCTTTCTTCCAGTTCACTCTCCGTATGGGCACAAAATACTTGATTTGTACACCACTGATGCCAAGGCATCCTGTCTCCAATGGTAATCAAGGTCAGAGTTCACGGTCAGTGTGCCCTTTGATGGGTACCCACTCGAGGGGGGGCTAACAGTCCCAGGCTTTGTTTACCTTTTCTTTTTTTTCCTTCACTTTTCTTCACTCAGCTCAGTTGATGCCGACGACTGAGAACAAGGAGTTTTTGTCTGTCACAGGCCCGTTTGACATTAGCCAGAGCAACAAAGAGAATTCACACTGACTTTGGAGCTGGAGCACGATCATGAAAGCGACATAACACATACAGAAATTATATATTAATGTCCACAGCTGAGCCTTGAGTGTGTTATGTAGAAGACATAAGATTAAAAACAATCTCAGCTGTGTTAATTCTCTGGCCAGGACACAACGAGGCATGATTTAAATTAACTCATTATTGGCATTAAATTACCCATTGGACATTTTCCTGAATGATTCAGCTAAAGTACACCCTCTAGTGTTCATCTTAAATCAATGGCCACTGTGCTATATATTTTTTTTTTAATTCAGGATTTTACTCAAAACCTCCAAGGTTTTATTTTTCTTGTTAAGAAACAGCAAAACATACAGAATAGAGATAAATGACAGTCTAATATATATATATATATAATTACTATGCATTTGGTGTACAGTGCAAAAGAAAATTTTTTAAAAATGCTTTTAAAACTCAAACTCACTACTTCTCCAGTTGTTCACACATAAAATCACAAAATGACATTTGATTTATGTGGAAACCAAAGTAAAATTATTTTTTTAGTCTTGCTTTGTTGTGAGGTATAGCGCCACCTTTTGAAGACAAAGCTGACACTGCAGCCACATGAAGACTCCATTTAATTTATGGGAACCGTACACAGGCAGTATTCAGATACTTTACTTAAGTAACACCACACCATTAAAATACTTAATCACAAGTAAAAGTGCAGCATTGAAAAAGTTCCTTAAGTGCTCAAATATTATCTGCAAAATTTACTTCAGACACCACAAATACTCAATCACCCCTTAATATATTGTAGACTTATTGTTCTACATTTGTTGTAGCTGGTCAAAGTTGAGCTGATTGGAACTATTTCACCACTTATTTTTGGGTATTTTAATCAATAAGAATGCATCATATTTTATAAAAGTGATGGAATGTTTTTTTTTTATTTAAAATCTTAGCATGTAATGTAACTCCAGATTAATGTAGTGGAATAAAATTATATGAAATGGAAATATTCAAATAAATACACATACCTCCAATTTGTTATTCGCATTACACCAGACAAATGTCGTATCTTCTGTTACAGTAAATGATGACATACAGTAGTGTCCTTATATATGTGTTATGTGGCAGAGTGAAAACTATAACACCTTCAAAATAAAAACAATTAAAATCACCACAGATCCAGAGAGCCATTTTCAAAGCAGTCACATTTATTTGTCTTTTTTGTTTATACACATTTGCTAAACAGCCTGTTGTGCTAGCACTTTGCTTTGATGGGTTTTTACTATGGGATTTCCACAATGCTTACTAAAAAATAAATACAACACAAAGTGATCCACAACTCAAAAATATACAAAGGTTTGAAATTAATGTAAACTTTAAAAACTTTTTTTTTTTACATAAGAAACAATTCAACAACCTTTGCGACAATTCCAAAAGTTATTATTGTATTTACAAGTTTGTACAAAAAAAACACACAAAGCTGATACCTACAGTATATATATGTATGTCGAATGTGATCTGAAAAGAAATTAAATGCATCGAGTACTGCAAGTTACGCTGTAAGTCATTAGTATTGATTTTATGTTTTCAAGAACGTCTCGGTCAAGTAAACGGTTTGACGCCACCAACGTGCATGTTCTAGCCTTTGGCAGAAGCATCTATTTCAGTCCTAAAGCGTACTCTGAGTGTGGATATTGTTCAAGGAAAGTGAAACAGCTCCATGTAAAGGTCTATAAATATCTCCAGGTACAGTATGAGACCAATGAAACTTCACAAACATCACTTTATCAGTGCAAAAAAAAACAAACAAACTAAAAAG
Organism: Hollardia meadi; assembly: GCA_037974645.1. Classification (NCBI taxonomy): domain Eukaryota; kingdom Metazoa; phylum Chordata; class Actinopteri; order Tetraodontiformes; family Triacanthodidae; genus Hollardia; species Hollardia meadi. The sequence goes on from JBBPCS010000375.1 coordinate 2,174,794, forward strand.
TAAAAAGGTTGGAATGAAGGTTCACAGATATAACCCATTGTGTACCCTGTTATATGACATTGCATTAGTATGGAGTATCATTAAGGCCAAAATTAAATTGATATTTACAGTGTACCTATAGGGAAGAACAGTCCTCCATAGGACAATATGGCTACATAGACTGTCATTTTTGCATAATGGCTGAGTACCATCACTGCAATACACACCATATACTTGTAACACTATGGTGAATATGTGGGACTCAGAGTGGCAGGTTTACAACTAAAACCTCACTTGTAGCTTATAACAAAGTTGTTATGTCATCTTTTAATAACATTAACGAGTTGCTTTTCTATTTGTCTCTGCAACCAGCGTCTGAAATAAGATGTAAGATTTTGTCTCTTGTAAGTAAAATATGTTATTCGTTGCATACTTCCATCCAAAGATTTCAGTTTCAGGGAGCATACAGAGACTTTCTGTGTCCGTTATAAAAAATAAATATATTTTTGACTGTTGCGACACAGAACTAGTGAAACTGTGGCAGGTTAGATTTTGATGGGGAATCAAACAGAGGAGCATTTGGTGCAAATTAGCAGCAAATGCAACATCCCTAAATCTTCTTTTCATCACAGATGATAATCTGGCTCCAAATTGAACCCTACTTCCTCCATCAAAACCTAAAAACACTCAACATGCTGAGGCCCATGCTGCTTTGTCACTTACTGAGTAAAATAAGGCATATCAGATCCTCCTGAACACTTTCCACTTGCCTCTTTCAACAATTCATAAACACACCATGTCAGCAAACCAGAAATGACCATTATTACGTTTTTTTTCCATAAAAAAACATGACCTCCTTATTCTTTTACAGCTCTCCTATTTCACAACCTCAAACTTTTTGATCACTTTTTTTTTTTACACTTTGTTTTATCTCCCATGTTTAACACCTGCTCCCTTCTTGTCTCCTAAGATTGTCAAGTTAGTGCTTGGCTGTGACTTTATTATTGCATGAGAATTTTAAAATGTATTTGTAAGCAATCTTTGACATAATTTACAATATATGCTTTTAAAAGGAGTAAAATATACACAAAAAACATCAATATGAATCAATGCATTGAGGCTTCACATTTTTTTTCACTGCTGTTTTCCGGGGATTAAAAATAATCTGTATAACTGGCTTCAGGAAATGTAAAAATAGTGTCCTATTGCATAGGTATTCACAGAATACATACAGTTAATCCAGTATATTTCTCTATTTTTACAAGATGCTGACAAATGTCAAACAGTTGTTTTTTTTCAAATGTTGAAGATAAATCTGACAGCAGAACAGTTATGATTCAACATTAATATACTGTTTTAGGGCTGAAGGAAGTAAACAAGTTGGGTGTCATGCGTGGCTTTGGGTAATGTACCAGAAACTAACCAAAATATTTTAGAACCATGTTAACCTTTTTTTTTTCTCTGTCCAACTGAACTGGAATAATGTATTACTCATTATTTCTATTCATCAATTATATTTTTCTACAAAACGCAGATCTGGTTCATTCTTTCTAAAGCTAAGTCTTCATCTCGTGAGGATATTCTGTAGACGTACTGTGTGTATAAAACATTTTAGGTAAAATAGTCTCCACACAATAACCAAAAAGGAAACAGCAATGAAATTCAGCCACAATTAGAAAATGTGTGATTATTAACAAAATGGTTTGTCCCTAATGTTCTACATACCATCTTATCAACGCTCCTGCCCTCACATCATCTCATATATATTATAACTCATCCTGGTCCGTTTGTTTTCACTGTAAACTAACAAAATAATTTCATACCATTTTCGACACTTCTACTCTGTTCTCTACGTGGAGCCCTATGATGAGCGGTCGTCATGAGGACTCCCGTCTGAGTTCTCCGTCTCGCCCTCAGAGATCGCCTGCATAGGGGCCGAGTACAGTCTGCTGCGCATGCCGTAGCGGCTGCTGTTAGCCGGCGGGGGGATTCGGGACCGGCCCTGCCTGGAAGCAGCAGATGTGGGGAAGGATTTTGGGGAGAGGCCCTCAGTGTTGGCTTTGGGGTCGGGGCTGGAGAGCTGATCTGGTCCTGATGGGTGCTGCTGTTGTTGCAGTGGGGAGAAGGGCTCTTCCGGCTGTCTGGGTGACTCCGTCAAATCTCCAGGAGGTTTAGGAGAGATGGGGCTCTTGAGGATCTCTGTGGCAGACATGCGGTAACTTGAGTCCGAGCGGCTGCCCTTTTTAAGCAGCAGCAGTTTGAACTCCTCGTTGGAGGTGGTGGACTTCTTTGCGTTCCTGTAGATGGGCCCGGTGACTCTGTGCAGGCCCGGTGGGGTCACAGCGGAGGGGGGTGACACCAGCGAGACTGGCGAGCTCACGGTGCTGCTGGGTGGAGTGTTACCTGATGCAGCGTTGAGGCGGTTCCTCACATTCAACTCGGTGGAATCCTTCCTGCCCAACACTTTCCTTTTGGACCTGAACATTTAAAAAAATCCAGTTAAGAATCTGTGTAAACTCAGAGCAAATGCAAAGACGCTGCTCTCCAAACTGCTTACCTGTGTATCATAGCAAACAGATCCTCGGTGGTCCGAGCTTTGGTGGGTGACAGAAACACACCGTCATCCTCCGGCCTTGACTCATCTCTCAGAGGGGACACTGCATTATCACTGGGTGTAGAGTCTGTTGACAGAAACCAGTCAACATCTGAATACACTGCAGACACTGTATGTTCTTCACCACCAATGTTTCTAACATGTGACCCGTCAAAAAGAACTGACGATAAACTATTGATTATTTTAATTGTTGAAGTCCATTATTCTTTCAATTAATCAAAGAAATGCTTAGTATAAAAAATCCATAAAATAGTCACAAGTTCCAGGCAGAACGCAGCGTATCATCACCGCTGTATTCTGGCCAGAGAACATGTTGTTTGTTTTCTGAATAAATAACTTTAAAAGCCCTGAAAACAGACAATTTTCTGCAAAACTGTTATGAACTTTTAAATGAGAGATTTTATTTCTCTAATCTCTGTTTTTTGTACATCAATCAGGATCATAGACTGTATATAAAGATCTTTATTTATGTCAATGATCAGGATTCAGTAACACAATCAAATTTAATTTCGTCAATCAAATCTAAACCTACATAGTCCTGATAAGGCAGATCATCTGTGTTTTTTGTGTTAAACTAAACAAATGACACATAAAAATAGAAAGATGTTTTTTACTTTTTGCTTATTTAATCACAAACATTTACTAATGTAGAACAATAAGACTGAAGCCTAATTGTCAGGGGCTTGTTGATTAACTTTTTGTGCATTGCGTAATCGGTAGAACAACAGATATATATACAGTTTTTCAATTTTGACTTGCAGAAATATGTTGTTGTTTTTTTCTAACCTGTTAATAACCTTGTGACCCCTCAGATTTATCTTGCCACCCATTAGGAGGAAGTTTGTGTCTGTGATGTAATCTCTGCTGTACATGTCGACTGATAACAAATGTAACGTGGTGAAGACGGTTACAATCTACCTTTACTGAAGTAATCCTCCGTCTCTGCTGTGCACTCCTCCTCCTTGCCGTCCTGAGAGGCACTTTGGGTTGAATCACCTGATGACTCACATTCCACTTCTGTGCTGCCTTCATTACCGATTGAACTCCCTTGCAGCGTCTCTGATTGGCCGTCGGCAGCAGGAACTTCATCGAGACAGCTGGATCTCTTAGGTGAACTGTGCTGAACCGGTTTTCTTTCACGCAGTTCTTCTTCTTCAGACGGCTCAGCTCTTTGCTGCTGTACAGGCTCCGACTGGGAGCTGCAGTCTCCATAGGAGTCGAGTTCTTCTACCGACTCTCTGCATGTCTCTCCATCATGAGTAGTGGTCCTCTCAGCGACGTCCGGCGATGGCTCTGACTGCAGTCCGATTGCTGTCTTACTCTCTAAATGAGCCTCTCTGTCCTGATTGTTCCCGGTCTCACTCTGACTTCCTGCCTCTCCATCTGCGAGCGCTATGTTTGGGGTATACATGGATTCACACGACCCCTTTGAGGACGTGTGATGCGAGTTGTATAACAGGGGACTCTTAAGCTCGAACGATGCACTATTCGAAAGTGTGCTGGTTAAGTTAACAGTGGGACACTGGAGTCTGGAAGTTGCTTTGTCCTCATGACTCCCTTCGTAATCCTTACTGATGGATCGCAGCTGTACTGAGTGCAACACTGTGGGTGTGATGGACATGGAATGAGTGCTAAACACCTCCGAGTTAGGGGGCACGACAGGTTTGGAGGACACTGCAGCTTTCTGTTTGTTTTGAAGGATTTGAATCTGGGTCCTGTAAGCTGAAGCCTTGTTGCTGACACCATGAAGGGCACTTAAGTCGAGGTGGGAGGGAGGGATTATTGGCAGCTCCAGGTCTCTCTTCGAGGTGGCTCCATCCCTGCAGGAGAGCGACTGCAGTGACAGCGACGAAAGAGACGACTTCCTCTCGGGGACTTTGGGCTTCCTCTTGCCGCTGGACGGTGACAGCGGCCCAGGAAAGAAGGCGGAGGGGAATGATGAGGTGGGGGTCTCTGACTGACTGGAGTAGCCGCTGGATGGGCTGGCCAGGCCTGCCAGCTTCTCTGGAGACGTTAGCTTGAAGTCTCCCTCCACTGATGGAAGTGAGGGCGTGGTGGCTCTGGAGCCAGACGTCTGCGACTCAGAGCTTTCCTGTGACTTGATGCATTCGATGACAGTTGTACCTGTCGCTGTGCTGGAGTTTGACAAAGATCTGTAAGGGTCGCTGGATTTTAAATCATTCAAAAGCCACAGATCTGCATAGTCTGACTGTACAACCCCCTCATCCTTAAAAGAATGAGCATCCGTGGAGCTAAACACACCCAAGTCAGGTAGGTCGGCTGTGCCCTCAACCCCCCAGACCACAAGGGGCTCTCTGACTAGTGATGAGTTTTCTAAATGGCCTGAAGAGCCAGACAAAACCATCTGCAGCTTCCTCTCCTTGGAAGACAATGAAAGTTTCTGCCCGCATGTAATCTTTGGTTCTTTCTTGTCAGGGATGTTCCCCTCACTGCATATCTTTCTTAAGGATGAACTCCTCTTAGGCGGAGATGGCTTCGCCTTTGGTTTTCTTAAAGAGAGGCAGCGTCTCCCCAGAGTCATGTGACCACTTAAGTCAGAGAAGCCACAATCTGGGCCAGGGTCTGCATAGTTATAAGTGAAGCTTTTGCTACCTTTTAGACCACAGTCAAAGTGCATGGAGGTGTAGTAGCCCTCGGTGTCCACAGAGTAGTGTGAGACAGTGTCAGCTTTCTCCGACAGTGGTTTGTCGGAGTAGCTGCTCTCACAGGTGGCCATGCTGGTGAAGCTCGGGCAGCCCAGGCTGCTCTCAGCCTCTCTGCTCGGCTCAGGGCTGAAGTCCTGTGGGCGTGGAGGGTCTGGGTGGGGGTAGCTCCACTCCCCCTCGATGGGAGTACTGACACCTACTTCCTCTAATATGTCCATGGCTGTGGAGGAGAAGGAGCCTGCCCGCTGGGTCCTGAGGCCCTGGTAGTGGTCCAGCATAAAGCTGGTCTGCTCATCGTTGGTGTGAGTTGCAGTGTTTAAGGAGAGCTCAGAGTCACAGTGTGAGGAGCCCGTCAGCGGTGGAGAGGCTGCTGGGGGGATTGTTTCTGAGGTCTGTGAGGGGCAGGTGGAGCTGCTCCCACTCCAGTTCCCACTTGAGGACTGGTGGTCGTCCTTATGGTCCATCTGGCCTTCCAGCACCCCTGCGACTGAGACAGAGTGGACAGGGCTACTGAAGGTGTCTGAACTGGATGAGATCTCACAGCTGCCCATGTCGGTCTTCCTGGGCAGCTGGGATCTGTTCCTCTCCATCCAGCTGCGCTCTGGACTCTCTGAGAGCTGCTTGTACTTCAGGCCCAGCTGGTGTTCAGACATGGCCTGGTCATCCGTGCTTTCTTCTCCATCCTTAAGAATCAATCCCCCTGGTCCAGGCAGGAAGTCCCCAGTGTCGAAGGGGGAAATCACCTCCTCATCGTCGCTGTCGTTATGCCCGTTGTCTATCATCCGATTTCCATCTCTGGGCAGACTCCGGGAGCGCAGGCGTGCACCCACAGAGGTGGTGAACATGGCGTCAGCGCTGTCTGACAGACACAAGATGTTGCCTGCAGAGTGGGAAAGAGAGAGGGAGACTCCCTGGCCTCTCTGGGCCCTGATCCTCCTCCGCGACGGTGCTCCTGAGATCAAAAAGTCTTCTGTCTGGCAACCTGAGTCTCTGGTGCTGAGATGGCTGGCCAGCTCCTCACTGGAGGGAGTGATATCAGGACTGGCATGAACTATCACAGCCCGCTCTCTGGAGCCAGGAGAGTCATCAGAGTCTGCAAGAAGAAAAGAACACAAGGACCATAAGCATAATAAACTCTGATATGTCATACGCAGATGTTCCTTAACCATATATTTCTGTACTTAAGTGTCTTTGTCACAATAATACAACACACACAAGAAGAATTTTTGTGGTTTAAGGTGTTGGCCATGAATTGCAACATCTCCGGCTCAAATGCAACCTGGAACTTTTGTAATTTCTCATCTCTCTCTCTCTCTCTCTCTCTCTCTCTCTCTCTCTCTGTCTCTCTCTCTCTCTCTCTACTGTTATCTCCTGTCATTTCTCTACTGTCATCAGGCTAATAAAAGCATGAAATACCCCAAAAATATCTTAAAGAACAGAGCAAACTAGCACTGAAAATATGCCTCCTTTCATATTTATGTCAGCATATTATGAAGCTGATATTACAGTTTTTCTTCTGTCACATATCAATGCATCTAATAATGCACTTTTTTGCTTTGTATTACTCTTAGCAACGTTGTCTCTGTGATGGAAAAAATATATGTGTTTTAGACCCTGAACACCAAAACCTTTTTGTTTAAGCGACACCATTGCAGCGCACGGCATAAACATTGCTTTTTATTTCACTTCATCAGCAGCAGTTCGGACAAAAAAATTTTTGCCATGCATGTCAGTTTGTGACTGACAGAGAGTCTGATTAGCGTAAGTCACAATAAGTTACATACCTAAATCTTGCTGCACCTGTCTGGGAATGCCGGCGACGGTCCTCCGTCTCCTCAACTTCCTCCTCCTCTGAAGCAGAGACTGCGAGTGAACGAGCGAACAGCGCACACTGGCATCTCTGTCAAAGCCAACCCCTGAAACGGAGACAGGACATCTGAGGAATCTTTGTTTAGTGGCAACTGCAGCGATTGCTTCTTTAAGTCTTATGCTGTCTTTAAAAAAAATCTGTAAAACTCAGCTGAACTAAATTAGATATTCTACTAAAACAGCTGTGAGGAGTCGGGGACAGTTGGAGCTCAACACTACGGGAAGACAAACTGGGTGCCTGGAGTAAGAATGTGCAGTCATTTACTACTTAATTTAATGTCTGAGCTGTCAAACCAAAGGGAAAATCCTGCTTTCTGCTTCTGTTTTGTTGTGTTTCCTCCTTGTTTTCCTGTCTCTCCCTCACCGTACATTATGACTATCATGTGAGAGCAGGTCAGGCCTTTCAGCACCATAGCAATCGCTGGACTTTGCTTACAATGTGCATTTTTTCCCCTCAAACTGTCCCTGACTCAGCCAGCGCTTCGGCGTACAACGCTTCTTTTGAGTCACTATGAGCGAGAGTAAATAACATGGGGCAGGCCTTTTCAACAATTTGGACAGAGCTAATTAGCATTCATGTCACAGCATCTCGCCTGCATCACATCACATGCACAAAGCTTCAAAACGTGAGAAAGAAAGTTAATGGGGCAAAAAGCATGACTTGCAAATTGATAATGATTCTTTGTGGCGACATTAATGCATTGTATAATAATGAGGTTTTACAATTGAGTGAGGAATTTCCAACTTTCTTGAAAGTATTATTTTTTTATTTGTTATGTGGGGAAAATTAACTCTACACAGCAAGTGTTAATGAGAAGTGCCAAAACACAGTAGTACTTATTTCTTCTGTTAGCTTCAACATCAACAGTAAATGTTAAAAGAATACATTGATATTTTGGGAAATATACTTATTTGCTTTCTTGCAGAGAGTTGCATGATTAGATTGATACCACTCTCACATCCGTGCACTAAATCTGTAGCTATGGCCAGGTGACAGTTAGCTTAGCTTATCATACAGACTGGAAGCAGAGGGAAACGCCTAGCTTGGCTCCGTCAAGTAGGGATTTTATGGGGAGTTAGGCAATGTAACTATTTATTTCCGGGCACAATGACTTCCCTGGGCATCTTGAAAACCACAGATCGTCTTTTTTACACTTCAGCTTTTGTGCGAATTAAACCAAGAAGTTATGGTGGACTTTGTGGTCTGGTCTTTATGCTATGCTATGCTATGCTAAGCTAAGCTAATCGTCTCCTGGCTGTAGCCTTATATTTAACAGGCAGACATGAAAGTTCTTCTCAACTTCCCAAAGTTCTTCTCAATTAACCGTAAAACAAGAAAGCAAATTAGTGTATTTCCCAAAACATTGCTGCGTAACAGAATGACAAAGCAGTTTTAGATGTGTACACCATCAGCTCAGTCCTTAGTAAACAGATTCAGACATAAAAGCTTTAAATTTACCAGTCACATTAATGGGGATGACACATGAGTTGATGACTTGGGAATTGGTTTTCATTCTCTCCTCTGGGGTGGGCAGCGGCAGGGCTTTAGACCAGTTAGTCTGCTTGTCCAGAGTGGAGGGGATGTTAGGGATGGGAAACTTAGACCGGTGACCTAGAGCCACCCCGTCAGTGTCGGGGTCAGAGGGCACAGCCTGCAACAGATGGATATTTGCATGGTTAGGGTGTTGAGGTTAGGTGGCATTACATGAGAAATGGTACGGAATTAAGAGTTATCAAACTCAGCTTCTGAAAGGGGAATGTGTAGAGTGTTTATCTGGCAAAGAGCTGAAGGCTACGTGTGCAGATAAGTGTCAGAGCAGAGGTAAATCAATACACATGCCCTTCCAGGAGCTGAGTTTCATGTTAGAGTGCAGAGAATCTGATAAGTAATAAGTAAGTAAAAAGCATGCTTTAATGAAAGATAATGGAAAGCACAAGAAACAATCAAAGAATCTACTCAGTGGGTTTCGTGCAAAAAAGGAAAAGTTTAGAATTTAAAACATGTTAAAATCAGGAAGTACCTGCCAAAAAGCTAATAGTTCTGACCACCTGACAATAAAACTTCTGTGACGCACTGTGCATGTCGTGATAAATACTAATTCTGCTTTAAGAATTACTCACTCACTCAACCAGCCACTGCACAGGACAGAAATGTGACAAACATGTGTGTAAACAGTAATTTCCAGTCACAACACACTGGTTTGGAAACTCTTAGCTCATGTTCTGACAATCTGCGGCACCTAAAGTGACTCTCCTGCATAATAAGGAGGACTCTGGAAACATTTGACAGGAAATACTTCACGGCAGCTTCAGTATCAGTCGCTGCACAGTCCTCCCTCCCCTCTGACTTCTCCATAACTCCACATCCTCTTTCCATGGGCCTCCTCAGACTTTCAAATTCTGTATTTCCCCTATCATTTATACCTCCATGCTGAATTCATTTAAGCTATTAAGTTCTTACCTTCAGGTTCCTACCGAGAGGCACATGTGAAACTGGGAGCGATTCTCAGGCTGAACTGGTTCCCACCTCCACAACCCCTACAACCTCCCACCCCCCATTTAAAGCAGGCTCTCGAGCCTTTGTGCTCTCTGTTCCCAGCGGACCAATGAGACCCTGACAAAACCCCTGGCCACAAAAGAACCCGGTATCCTTGGAAACTTCTCCCAACTAGTAGAAGAAAAAAAAAAATCAAAGGCAGAGCATTTACAGCTGATTTGTTTCGAGAAACAGAAAGGCAGTTTAGGAGTGTCTGAGAGGAATGATGAGTGAGAAGAAAGAGTGAAAGAAAGAGATGGTGAAGGAAAGGGAAGACGAGTGGATGCATACAGGATGAAAGGGGAAAAAAGGAGTGGCAGTGACTGGTGTTTGCCCCGGTCTGTGGGCTCATTTCTTTCTCACAGTGGGCATCAAGCACGATATATTTGGTGAAAAAACAGAGAGAGAAACATGAGGCTGTCTGCCCTCTCAGCGACGGGTGCAGCGAGGAAACCGCAGCACCGGGATCATGGGTAATCAGCTCCCAGACGTCGACCCTATCATTAGAGAAACCCTGGCTGCTGTGACTGTGGCCCTCACACATTCCTCACATACTGCACACTCAAGGCAACATCTGTCTGAGTGCGTAAATGTATGACGTGTCAGCGTGGATGAAGCTGTAAAGCGGTGCTCTCTCTTGGGTTTCACAACAAACAGGTTGGAGCACGACGCCGGAGAGGAGCTGCATTAAGTGGGCATGCATTTCAAAAGAGATTTGTTATGTAAATTGGAAGCAGTCAGACAAACAAGAACAGGTGTGGAGTTGCGAAATAAAGTGTTAGAAGGAGCACACAGGAGGCAGAAGGGAGGGAGGGAGGGAGGGAGGGAGGGACCACTACCTTTCTGCTCCAGGGAGAGAAGCGGCAACATTCGGTAGGGGAGGAGGAGCGGGTGGATTCGAACTGAATTACAGGACAAAAAAAAGGACAAGAAAACCGAATGACAGAGATGAACATGGAGATATTCAACAAAAACATAAACATGGACAAAACAAGACAACAAAACTGGAGTGAACTGAGGAGGAGAATAGGGACTGTAAAATATGTTTAACATACTACTGTATGTTTGACTAAAATATGTTTGTGCTACATTGATTCTCAAGGCGATGAGACATAAATATGAATTCAGCAATGTCAAATAAAATAAAAAATAAAAAACATGCTCTGCACAGACACATTACCAACATGTTCCACTTAAGCTTTTTTTTTTTTTTTTTACCTGTGTTTGTGCTAACTGAGTTGTTGCATCTCTAAAAAGTCTGTCTGGCTGCTTGGAGGGAAAAATATGCATTTCACTTCAAAAGTACACAAAGTATGTAATTCATGTCCATCAAATATAATCAAATGATCAACATTTAAACATAAAAACATATCTTAAAAGTAGTAAATAACTTATTTATAGTCAAAAATAAAGATACAATCAAAGGAGGAACTTTTGTTTGTTATAATAAATTGATAAATGATAATTTAATATGGCCACAAATATAAGATTTATTTAGATCATTAATTGACCGACTCCATAGAGGATTTAATGTTAGTCATCTCACCGTTGTCAGATTTATGCCTCTCTTTTCTTGCCTCTGGATGATGTGTGGGGAGGGGTACATGAGCATTGGCGGTAATGCCGAGATGGTTACTCTTCGCTCCCTGCTGCCCGATCGTCTCCACTGGTGATCTGCAACAAGAATCACATAACTGATGACAATCTGTATGTAGCCTTTCTACTTACTCACACACACACTTAAATCTGAAAGATTAAAGATCAAACGTTCTATTTAAAGGATAGGTTCATATTTTTTCAAGTCTTACAGTTACAGTGGCCAATAACTCTTTCAATGTACATATGAGGGTGTGCAAATGACTCTTGTGTGACACAGAAACACAAATAAGAACATTATGAGCTTCCCAAATATGTGATTGGTTGGACTGCACATGTTTTGTGTAGTGTTCAACTCTCAAAGAACTTTTTGTCATTGAATCACTCATTGGCCGAATCCAAATGCCCACTTTGTGGACTGAAGATCTTGCAGAATTCAGTTGTGCATACTGTGATGTGTTCACTGTCACCACGTCAAGTCTGAGAGTGCAAGGCTATATAAGCTGCTGATAGACGGGCCTAAAGGCTACAATAATAAAATGCATTTTGATTATCTCTATAAATTAACTGGAAAAACAACATCATGTTCGAATTGCACTGAATTGTGGGTAATTATATCTGTGAAGTCTGCACCACAAGCGGCCTCTCTGAGGTCTGCAGAAAGTCCACTTGAGGCCCCCTGTGGACTGGATGAAATGTGGGTTTTGACCACCCTCAGCACTCGCAGACGTCCCGCAAACGTGCCCGCAAAATCAGCCAGTGTGCAAGGGCGGACATTTGGATTCAGCCATATTATCCTCTACTGCTCCTCCAACCAGGGTGTAGTTACAAAATATATCCACTAGATGGCAGAACAACCCCAGAGTGACAGGTACTAACAACAAGACGCAGATCTTAAAGATGGGAAGAAAGTATCTCAGAGACTTTTTTAAATAAAGTAGATAACACAAAAAATACGTTTTTATTTTTAATGACACATCAAAAAAATGAAATAAAGAGCGGATTAACTGGGAAGGACAGAGAGTCGCACTGAGTGTTCCTGAGGGGCCTCACCTCGGTGCAGGGCCCACGGGCTGAGGTTGGCTTGCCTGTGGAGCTCTTCTACACATGCTGGCCGTGTGGAGGGGTGGAAAACGTTCCTCTGCTGGTGCCAGGGCGCTTGGTAATGTGCCGTCAGCTTACTCTCCACATCCAGGTTAGACTCCGCTGTCAGAGAGAGAGACGCAGCAGGTCAGACAACTACTAAAGCAAAGGGCCCAACTCTAGTGACAAACAACAAGAAAACTGTGCAAACATACAAAGTGCTGCTTTACAAGTCATTAACATATCTGGAGGTTATTCACATGGAACCTTGAACTGTGAAAAACATCTTTTTAGAGTCTTATTCAACCTGTACTTTCCTCCTAAGGTACTGTGTAATGTCTTGGAGCTGGTTGCCAATAGAATGCGGTCACCTAGCTTCGGTTCAGCAGACTTTAATTGACCAATCTTGATAAATGAGGCACAGCACGTCACTGGTTCGACTGCAAGTACTGTGTGTGCCAGCAGATGTAATGGAAAAGCAACTTGCTTTCATCACAAGGGGCTTTCATCCACAGGTACTGGTAAGCAGAGCTTTAAAATTCCACTTTGGAATTTTTGTGGTGATACACTGGTTAAGATCATTAAGGCGACTTTATTACAGAGACAATGAGGTGCCGTGAGAGGAGCTGAGCTTCGAAAATGTTTTGGGATCTGAGGTGGAGATGAAATACCAGTCTGATATTAGAGCCTGAGAAAGAAAAGCAGGAGCCGATGTTAGCAGGACAATAGCCTGTTTACTAATGCAATGCTAATACCTGCAGCTAAACAATAGGTTTTAATGCGACCTGATACTGTGACTTTCATCCTCTAAACATTGACCAGTACCTGGACTAATCTCACTACTCCCCCCTCACACCTCCTCACGTTACAGAGAGGGAGACGCTCAGCTCTCAGATTACACTTAACACATAGAGCGGCTGGATGAGGAGGGGGAAAGTCTGAGCTTGAAAGGAGTTGTTTAGCATTTATGCTATTACTCGTTTAGATGTTAAATCCTCGGATTATAAGGAGAGGTGATTTGAACAGTAATTGGTATGTACAGTATGTGAAATAATTAAGATAAACACAGGAGTAAAGAATGATCAATAATCATGTCCCAGATGACAGATGAAACACCTCCCCCTCCCCAAGAACAAAAGAATCTCTCTATCTCACACACACAACGTCTTTGCACTGATAATAAACCGTATAAAATAAGAGAATCTAGTGGATTAACACTCTAAGCCTTTGCTTCAGGGTTGGGGTCTTTTCCTACCTGGCAGACATTGCTTGGCTTGTACTTGACCTGGCAGCTTTACTGAAACACACTCTGTCTGACCCCCATGTCTGCTGGAGGGGAGCTTTGGTTGAGCACGCTCCAAGTTTGCTTTGTAGTTGAGCCAGAAGCTAACTTTATTCTGTTTGACTCAAAAAAGCCGTAATTCAGCTGCTGATCGCAGCTACCAAAGGTCAGGGAGACCGAGCGCAGAAACCACACCGAAGCTCAGCCTGCTGCATATGTTAAGAGATTTTCTAGTAGCATGACCACTAAGTTCTCTGACCTTTATGAGGACCATGGTGCCATGCATGCAACCCTCAGGAGAGGCTGGGTTTTTATCAGATAGACAACTTGACGTTTTCCATAAAACACCCCTGAGTGATGTAAAAGCCCCGTGTGGTGACCCTGTTGACCTGAAAACTAGCTCTGTCTTGTGTCTCCTACTCAGCTGTACATGCTGGAGGTAAAGGACTAGTTCAACATGTTGGGGACCTTATGTTTGCAGTCTTTATGCTAAACTGAGCTAATCCTCTAAACGCAGATAGGAAACTTTCTTGTTGAAGCAATAGTTCAACATTTTGGAACATATGCTTATTTGATTTTTTTATGTTGAGATTTATATGAACTGAATGAGATCAGTCTGGGAGCTAATTATGTAGCTGCAGATGGCTAGCCAAACTTAGCTTAGCGTAAAGACTGGAGGCAGGGGGGAACCAGCCAACGTGGCTCCGTCCAAAGTTCAGAAATACGCCTGCCAACACCTCCGAAACTTGTTGTTACAGCATGTAATTCTCCCTAAAACCAAAACATAACGAGATAAAGATAAAACGTGTTAACTGAAGAGCTTGCGATGTGCTGGTAGGTGTTCAATAAAGTTGAGATCTACAGCTGTAGCTTATGATTCACTTGTTTTTCATACCACAGACCATTCAAGACCTCATGTCCTGTGGATAAGCTTCTGCCCTTAATTGAATTTATTCGTGTGTTTCCTATTCTTGTCACCCATAATCATGTATACCCACAGTGTTTCAACGTTGAAACAGCAAATTGTGATGCACTCCTGCTGTGAGCTGCGGTAAGATAAGTGAGTGACCAGTGATGCGCTGGAAGATATGCGCCCTCTGACACCGTTGCCAGCCTCCCTGCTGAGATATGAACTGTTGGCCCCCTCAACGTCTCCAGCAAACTAAAAACCCATTTGACAACAATAACAACAACTAGAACACAGACTGTGCTCTCTGTCCACTTAACTTTCCCTGCTCTTCCCTCAGTTTAAAAAAACTCATCAGTACTTCCTTTCACATTTTTGGTCAGTGGGGCTGCGCATATACAATGAACCATGAAAGGCCTTTAAAGAGGTCTTCATGGAGACCCTTTAATGGGAGAGCCATGGTCAGCTGTAACCCCAAATAAGGCCAAAGAAAACAGCCTTCAGTCATCTCACTGACCTCGTGCCAGCTTTCTCTTTCTCTCACTTCCAGGCTGAGTGATCGTCAACATGGCCGTACTGAGCCAAATGAGCCACATGGCGTCAGGTGAGAAGAAAAACAACACTCCTCCTGTTCCTCTTCCTCATGTCAACGTTACCAGTAAGGTAAAATCAAGTACTATATTATCTGTACCCTGACACAGCACATCAATCTCTTCTGCTCCTCCTCCTCCTCCTCATCTAGAGAAGGATCTTCCCCCAATAACCTCACCGCTATCAGCCCTGCCAGCAGCCCTGCAGGCCAGGAGAAGGGGGATGAAAGCGTGCATCCTCAGACTGCCGCAACCTTGTAATTTACTCAGCATCGGCCCAGACAGGAGCCAAGCCAAACCCCTTTACACTCACACTCACACTCTCACACACCTACAATTTGCCTGCGGCCTGGGAAAACACAGCCGCAGATGTCCATCATTAGGTCACACTTAGATAAGGAAAACTTTGTGAAACTTGTATTAGCATGTTAAATTGAATACTTATTCAAGAAATTAAGCTGGAATCTTGCACAAGAAGTGGAAAAATTGAAGAACCAATGCCGGAGTTCTGGCTCTGAAAGGCCCTGCAACCACAGAATTTTCATACTGAACAGACAATGCAGCAACAGTTGGGTGTCACAGCACAAACGGCTTCCCTGAAGTTGTGCTGTGTTCATACTCTGTAACACAGGTTGAATTAACCAAACAAAACAACCCAATGACTCCAACACAAGCTGAGGAGGAGAGCATTTTCATCTCTTACATCTTGTGACAATGCGCACACAAAGTGCGGACATGTTTGTCTAACCGCTGCGGTCGAGGCAGCGAGATGTGCATGCAGAGCAAGAAAGAAAATGGGAGGTACATGCATCTCAATTAAAGCCCCAGTAAATTATACAGTACCTTGTGATGTGAGTGCAAGGCAGCATCCTAGAGCCATGACAGAGCTGTGTGGGTTTAACTCGGAGACATTAAATCAGCCAGTGTCTCTGCCTCGGTCACATCAACACAAACCCCGTGTCCCTCTACTGCCACACTGACCTACTGCTCCACCGGAACATCTGCTCACACTCCTCCCCCATGTCCCCTTCCCCACCCAGCGCTGGGTACAGATGGTCCAGCCAGGCCCTGACTTGGGCTACCACTAATCTGTTTATGGTGTGCTACAGGACAGCAGGAGTGTTAATCCAAACCGCTGAAACAACAATGACCGCTCAGCCCACAACGGAGGATCATGGAGGGTGCAGAGGAATGCCAAAGGATGCGCAGGACAGTCAATAAGAATCAAATATTATCGCCTTCAAGTACAGGTGTGTTATTTATTTATGCATTGTCAATTAATTATTGGATAAATCATTGATATACTTTGAACTAGTCCAATCCAGTATTGTGCTGCACGTCAAAAAGGTCAAAGAGCATACAAAAGAAATCTAAAATCTAAAAGCATAGTTTCACATGAACATCTAGATGCATTTCAGTATAAACTACAGTGCAATGGAACGGATAATAAAACAAATGCCTCCTCACCTGGCAAGAAACAACATGTAAACAGATACTCATCAAATGGTCGAGAGAATTATCCGCATCTTTCCACAAAATCTAGAGCTCAAAACGGAAATGTGCAGTGAAGAAAAAGAGCGCTGCTGTTCCACTGAGAGTCGGCTCGGCGGTCAGCTGCTGGAGACCTCTGAGGTCTGATTAGTAAAACACAAAGAGTACAGTCCCAAAGCCAGTGGGCACAGAATAATACCCGTCTCCCCGGGTAATCCGCTCTGAGCACACATCATCCTCCTCCCAGCTGATCATGGTGATGTCGCTGCTGATGACCCGCTGCAGCAGGTGGGGCACAAGATTGTTTACATTCAGGGAAGACACAAAGCTGAAGCCTGAAAACCCGATGCTTTGCTGAAAGAGTCGAACAACAATAACAACTTTGCTTGATGAAATTATATGTATGGCATGGATAAGTGGGAACATGTGCAAGCGGGCAAGCTGTTTTTGTGTAAACACCATCCAAGTTTTTGTTTCTATCTGACAGAAAAAAAGCATGTTGCCTGATTGAAACATGTAAAAGATTTATTTCAGGCAGTTTGGATCATATAATCCTGTATTGAGCCCCCAGAGGTGAAATACAGTTGTTACAGCAGCACAAGGACAGAGTAAGTATGATGCAGTTCTCATAATGCAAACAGTAGCAACATCTGACTTGACCCGAGTTTGAAACTCAGACTTTCTGTTAGGGCTGCACGGTATTTGTTTTTCAGCAGATACAGATAACCGATAATTACAAGCCTCTCGTGGCTGATACTGATAAGATAACAGATAATTAAATTGTTGTATTAAGTCTATAACCTGTAGTTTATGCAAACCTGCGAGTAGGAAAGGCTACGATATGATGATGATCTCATAAGATTTCTTGTGTTAAAACTCTGTCTCTAGGCCCAAGTCATAACCAGATTTTTTTCAGATTTGGCTAAGGTACTTTACGAACCACAGAGGACATTATACAAATGATTCTTCACAGTTTGAGTAGAACTCTAAAAGACCAATAAACTGACCCTTATGTGTTAAGTTGGTGGCATCGAACCATTATCAAAAATGCTGCTGATTAACTGAATGAATAATCAGCAAAAAACATGAGCACAGAGTCTTCTTTACTAAACTGTAACGGTAACCTCAATCGGTGACTTCAATTTAAAATCCAAACTATTAATCACATCTTTAAAACGACCATTGGACCAAATATTATTTCCCTCAGAAACCTCGAGACAATAATGTGCTGACTGTGTTCACTTAGTCAGTGAACTTTGTGGCCAATTGCAGATGTGATTTGATTGCAAGAAAGTAGAACTCCTTCCTGCTACCACACCTTTTCAAACGGGCTCTCCCTTACCTCACCTGGAGCTGCTTTGATGTGGGATAGCAGGTGGGCCCCGTGACCTCTGCTTGGAATGTGATGCTGGGAACTAGGAGGCCTACGGGGGTGGGGTGGGGGGCTAAATGAGCCATTGTTGCAACCGGGTGCTGCTGTCTGCTGCCTGCAGGTACCACAGCAAAGGGCCGCTAAGCTGTAATCAAACCACTGTTTGGCTTCCTCAAGTGCTTTACAGTCCCTCAACACCAGCTATTAAAACACCTGGTGAAAAAAATGAAAAATAGCCCCCAAATTATGACTGATTGTATTTATAGTCCCATCAACTGCGTGACATTTTCAGTTTGTGTGATTTATTCCTTTCATCCCACATAACGAAACTTATGGGAGAAGATGACATCACCACAGCAGGAAAAGTAATGCAGGTGTGAGAGACTGCCCGCGTTTAATTGCAGTGCTTCAGTCTGCTTTCATTTCCTGACTCGAGGTCAGAATGTCAGCGTGCGCTGGCAGTGCCACAAGCCCACACACGAGAACTCGTCTGGTGGTGAAATTAAATCATACTTGTGCTTTAGGAGACGTTGCTTTATGCGCTCGGATTTTGGATCCGCGCCTGGAGCTCCAAACTGCCTGCGTGCTTGTGAGCTGGGAGGTACAGCAAAGGGTGGAAGTGAGGTGGGAGAGGAGGGGAAATCCCATCAGATATCACAGTTTCCATTATTAGAGATCTCAATCTCAATAAACACAACGTTCTGCTGAGGAGATAGATGTCAACACTCTTCAGCACAGTATCTGAAACCTATGAACGAACACATAGACCACCGCACAAATTGCTTGGATAGATAAAAAACATTTCAACAACAGGAAAAAAAAACCCCTCAAACCCACATCACTGACGACATGAACCTCAAAGCTTCCCTCTTTTAACACACTCCCTAACAGAGCTCTAACATTTCAAATGTTTATCCTTTTCCTAAACACACACATGGCGCTTAAACAACTCTGACTGAGAATTATTTTGGATAATATCTGAAACCATGCACATGCCACATTTCCTAATACTGAAATCCTCTTGAAGATCACCCAAAGCTGCAGAAGAAGAGCCGTGTGCGCGACTGAGGCCTGTTTTCTCAGCTGCTTCATATTACCACTACAAAGTCGAACAGCACGCTGCGGTGACTTTGAAATACTTTCCATTTTGAAACCTCCAGAGTGGTACATATTGCAGGGCTGGCACGCTGCCAACGAGAAGATCTCTCACTCTGGTGAGAAGAGAGCGCAGATTGTGGAGGTTTGGGAAAGTCAAACGACGGTTAAAATGTCGGACACGCTCGGAAACATTTCTCTGTAGAGATTTATTAGCACATGTTCATGAGAGTGTGTGGCGTGTTTTATAGCACAGTAATGAGCAGGCATTTTTGACATAACACGTTTATGTGACAGTAACATTTAATTTGGTCATGTTTCTGGGTTTGTACATGCAAGTATAATAAACAGGATTAGGGACAAAGGGTGATCTGGAGGGGAAAAACTGACAGCAGATTTGGAAAGTAAGGACATAAATATAATGGTGCCACAACGTACTCAAAGCTGCATTAATCATTATTGTAATAATAATAATAAAATAACAATATATTAGTAATAAATCATCACATACTGCAGCTCTTTTCAGCTCTAAATAGAACATTTTAGTGTCTTTCAGCTCAATGTTTTGGTTCACTCTCACCTTCATGAGCTCTGATAAACGTATTGTACACACAAGTCAAGGTTAGCAACTAGCTGGTGAACAATAAAGAAGCATTTATCAGCTAATGAGCCAGATATTTTATACAGACATTTATGGCGCAGAAAAGAGATAAAGAGCGAGAGCGAATGTTGGAATTATATTTGCCAAGTGTCCAGACACATAAGTTAATGCAGATGTTGCTCTGTGTCTACTGGGTATAACATAACATTGTTGTGTTTACAGCTTGTTTTACTGCCCGCAAGTGATGAAAAACAATCAATTATTGCTGCTTTAACATAAAATCAAAATTAGCACCAGCACAAAGACAGTGATTCCAAGAAAATGGTGGCAAAATTATGTTTATACACTCTTCACAAACAGCCAAGAGTTAGCAAAGTACTCTGAAAGGGGCAGAGCTAACTATAATTCTGAAAGCTAACTTTTATTGTAAATACAGTTACTGTCAGAACTGGTAGACAAATAAAGCTGCGACTAAAAAACAAAAACAAACAAAAAAGCCCACCACAGTTTGTCCAAGATGACATCTTCAGATTGTGTATTTGAAAGTCCAAAAGCCGAATATATTCAGTAACACATAGAAAGGCCGCAAATCATCACGATGGAAGACTGACTGTAACAATAATTATGAATTCAAAATCAATTTTCCGTCAGTCGACTAATCACAGCAGCTTGACACACAGCAGATCCACATTCAGAGAGAGTTATTTCTTGTAGTTATGCAATGCAATTAAATCATAAATCATAAATCACAGTGAACAGTTAGAGTGGGAGTTTCCACTGTAATTTACAGATTTATCACTTATCAGCCAGACTGAAAACTCTGATGAACTCATCTGGAATTTACTGTAAGATCTGCCCTGATTGAAATCACAGAGAAACAAACTTCTAACCTCTCTGCTTGTCTGCACTGCAAACGTTTGTTACCCTGTGCACTCATCACACCCCGTCCTCTTGTTTATCAGAGCAATGAAAAGCAGGCGTGACAAAAAAACTGTGAATGAGAGCAACTCCCAGCTAACAGAGGCGGTCATTTCATGTTTTCCGTCCAGTACGTGCACACCCAGCGGGGTCAGCGGGGGTCAGGGCCCGAATTCAGCAACCTTTTACCTCTTGTCCTCTAGACACCTCATTATTGGGTCTGCACACAGACTGGGAGGTCAGCTCACATCAGTAAACACTGAAGTAAATCACCTCGCTCATTCACTCCACTTGCACTCCTCTCTATCACAGTAGATGCTACTGACATTGGGTTTTTTTTAAAAGTATTTGAGGATAGCGGCAACCCATCCTCTCGTTTTTTGCAAAAATAGCTGCCTGTTGAAAAACAAAAAAACATGCTTTTTCGAGAAAAGACGAGAAACTCCACCTCAACATTAATACGGACCATAAAGGTGGCTCTTTAGGGTTGTTATATAGGAAAAACAGAACAAAAAAACTGTTACAAAAAAAGTAAAGGAAGAAAAAAGAAACAACATATCCTCCTAAGTACACTTAAAATTCCTTCAGCTCTTAAATCAGCACGGAGTTCATTTTACAGCTCTGTCCTCCTGATTCTCTACAGAGGCATTTGGGGGGGGGGGGGGGGGCGGGACTGCCGCACGCCCACTC
>JBBPCS010000375.1:2208182-2248476 GCA_037974645.1 Hollardia meadi
AGGAGCCGACCTCAATACTGAAGCCAACCAAGCAAGATGATTTCATTGTCTTCTCCTTTCATTGCCCTTTCCCATTTAGGGATGTAATTTGTAAAGTAAACAGCCTCTGCAGTGGCACATCACATGAGCTCTCTCACTTCGAATCTGTCTCACATCATACTGAACACACACACACACACACACACACACACACACACACACACACACACACACACACACATGCACACACACATTAGTTTTCATGTTTCAGTCTAGAATCATTATCTGCCTCTCTCACCACACCATACTGGGCCAGCATGAATACAAGCAAGGCAGCTTCAGCTCAACTTGCCTGGCAATACAACTCTTGAGGATTTGCAAGCTCCAGTCCAGATATCTTGTTTGCTCCTGACCGGAGTTTCCTTGTCTCCTCACCCACCCTCATGAAATCCCCTGCAACTTTGTCTGAGAGAGCAACCTTATAGACTAAACTAAAGGCAGGTTCTCTAAAGTAGCAGCTAGGGCGATCTGGGTACAATTACACCCACCTTAATTTCAAAATGAGCGTTTTTTAAACAGACAGCTGTAATTTTGACTGACCTTCCAGCTCGATATGATTGCTAACGTCTGCCTGGAGCCTATTGAGTGTTTATCCACAAAAAAATCTAGTGTTTAAACTCATCTGAATGTATCACATTACAGTTTTGTCCTAGTTTCTCTGCAATGTGTTCCACGCCCTTTTATTCAGATCGGACTCTGTGGAACTTATTTGTCACCGACTTGATCGCATGTATATTGATACAGCTGCAACAGGAACATCGATTGATGATATATGATTGACTGAATACTGTAAAAATTCAGCCGGACAAACTCTGAATATGCAAGATATGTAGACAGTAGAATCTACTTTTACCTGATTTTTTCCAAATGCAATACTTGAGACTAGAGTAACTTTTCAAGCAAATAAATGCAAAAGTGAGAATTAGCTGTTTCTCTCTGTTTCATATTATTGTAAACTGAACATCTTTGGGTTTCGAACTAATTTTTATAGTCCAAACACTGTTTGATTAATCCAGAAAATAATTGTTAGTTGCAGCCCAGTTAAGCCGACTCAGACAGATGTAATATTCTGCAAACACTTCAAACTCTTGTGAACAGTTGTATGTATAAATGTGCGCTTCATTAAGAAATGGTCACATATTTGCATATATTCCCAGGGTATCGTAACATCTGAATCACTTTCTTTTAGCCACAACATGGTTTCGTGTGGGCAAAATGAGGCTACTTCAAATTTTCCATTCAATCTGTAACACCAGTCTTGGTTTAATCACGGTGGAGCTACAGTGTGTCGCTGCAGACCCTCGGTAAAGGGTGATTCAAGAACCGATCAAGGATTAGGCTTCTTTCAGAAGTAGTAGAGGGAGAAATGTGTATACTGTGCGAGTGTGTGTGTGTGTGTGTGTGTGTGTGCGTGCGTGCGTGCGGGGGTGGGGATAGGGTGTAAAAGATGTCCTTTCTCCACATGTGAAAGACCCCAGACTCAGCAGCCGCCACTCAGTTATGCGTGACCACCAACCCCTCCCATTAAATGAGCTTTTATCTTGTGAAAAGACTCATTGGTTTGTTTCTGTGGTTCCCCCAAATAATATCTATGAGCTCTTCACATCACTAATCAGTGACTGTAAATTAAACTCTGATTCCTCCATAAGGCAAAATAGCTTGTCAGATGTTTATTAACGATTAATTCATGTTTCCTGATGTCTCTCACTGAAACACAGAAATGAACGTGCAAACAGTAAATATTTGATAACTGGCAAACTCCTCCGCCTCTCCACGGATCCTCTACTGTTCCACGTTATCCTTCTTGTGTGGTCAGGAGGCAGCTCAAGAGAGCTGCAGGAATGCGAGCAGAGGGTGAAGCCAACAATGCTTTTAGAGCCACCAAAATCTTGAACACAAGCCACTTGTGTAGTTCCTGTGGTTCTGTGTGTGCAGAATAATCTCCCTTTGAAGAAGAGGCACAATAAGATAAGGGATTTTAATTGCCACAGGTTCCACAGTCACTTTAAAGGAACGCGTGAAACATTTAGTGAGAGGAAAAATAGAAAACATGGACTGCAGTGAAGAAGAAAAAAAAACGTGACCAAACTTTCAAGAAGTGTAGAAGTACAATAACTTTTTTTTTTTTCCACTTTTCTGACTAAGCAATAGAGACAATCCCATGTCTAGAAAATGAATGGCTTACACAGTGTGGGAATGATCCTGGGAAGTGACTGTGATTAGTCTGGCTCCACTGGGCATGATATCACAGCAGGGTGAACCTGGCTCAACAGGAACACTCGCAGAGCGATGAGGAAGACACAGTGACAGAGGGGGAAAGAGGGAGAGAGAGGGAGAAGCCGAGGGAACATGCATGGTAAAACTTTGTAGCTGAGGCAGAGTGACATCACTGTGAGCTGCAAGTTTATCCCGACCTGGCAGGCCCCGATGGAAATACAATAGTAACGAAGAATGAGTCTGTGGGTCCAAAGCTTCACTGCAGCACTACGGACCCTCTCATCACAAACAAGAGGATTGTGAGATATGAAGTACTATGCTGAAGGCATTTAAACAGCTTATTGCTAATCAATCATAACATCACAAGTGTCATTCCTAGTTTCAGACCGACGCAGTTGTCGTTTTCACGCCAAGCGCCCGTGTTCTGGTAGTTGCAAATATACTTTGCCTTGGGCGTGTTGGTCTTAAAATGAGGTGGTCAGGCGCATTGTTGGCCCATCGCTATCTTGAGGCAGGAGAAAACCTGGTCTAAAGTCAATTGCGCAGTATTTTTCCTGCGATTTATAGTGCGCATTATTCACATAGTAAGATGCGTCTACATAGGTGAGAGAGGCTTAGAGAGGCTGCCTTTAGTGATTTTAAACGTTTCCATGCATGCCGCAGTAATATCACTGCAGCAAATATTGCAGGACACTTAAGCAGCAAAATTAAGTTATAAACTTGGCAGGACAGAAGAAACTCTCCAGACTACTCCGAACAAATTTACTGAACCTGGACTCTGTGTGTGTGATGTTTTGGATGTGTAAATATACAGCTAGAGCCTGGAGAGTTAGCTTAGCTCAGCACAAAGACTGGAAACAGCTAGCCTGGCACTGTCCAAATATTACAAAATCTGCCTAATAGAGCCCCTTAAGCCCACTTATTAACATTCATCTCATTTGTTAAATTCATACAAAACCAAGCTGTAAATACTAAACATTGTGGTTTTATGGGGGATTGCTTGTGGGACTATTTCTTGAAGTTTGATTGTGACACCGTGAGATTTATATGCAACTAGCAGAGACTCCAGGATTTTATGAAATAATATATTAATTGGTAAGCTTTGCAGATGTTGCTATGTGTATTGTGTTACAGGTGGGTGTTTCCTTCTGTTTCCACTTTTTATGCTAAGCTAATCTTTCCAGCTACTGGATGTAGCTTCATATTAACTGTACAGACACGAGAGTAGTATCAATCATCTAATTCTCAGCAAGAAAGCATATTTCACTGAAAGCCAAACTATCCCTTTAACAGGCCTGTATCTAAGTGCAATCTGGCAGATATTTGAATAAAAACATATGTGATTAAAAGGCAGCTTGGGTCAGCGACATTGGCCCACAACGCACCAGATGTCACTAGCGCCTGTGTGGGAGGAGCTTGTGATTGAGACCGAATATTAATGAGAAGAAAGACGGCTTTTCCACATGCTTTGTCTTTGCCCCAATAAGGGTCACCAGCAGTGATACCAAACTTCACAGGGACAGAAGTGTGTCACCTCACACGGTATCCCCTTCAACCAGGAGATTAGGGCCAACCAGTGTCCCAGATTAAAGAGATCTTTTTCTATTCTATTTTTTATAGAAACAGCATATTGTGTGTAAAATGCTGCAGTTTAATGTTGTTAGGAAATCCTTATGGAAACGGTATCTCACGCCAGGAGGGTAAACAGGACGACACAAATCCAGAGTGAGGTCAAATCCTTGTTCATTGATACCATGCTGAAAAATTCAGTTCTGCAAGCTGCTGCAAACAGTATATGAGTTTGAAGAATTTAAAGAGAACAAATACAGAGAGTAAAAAGTGGCGAGCGCTGCTGATGACACACTGCAACAGAATCACAGGTCAACACCTCCGGCAAGCTGAAATGCCTCTGGCCCGGAGCCCAAAAATCCTGATGAGCAACAGGATGGAAGGAAGTGATGAGCAGAGCATCAGGCAGCTGTGAGAATAAACGTGGTTCTGCAGATATTGCTCCCAAGTTGGTGCCTCAAGCCAATATACAGCATGCTACTGCTTCTCTCATCTGTTTTGCAAATGGTCACATTCAATGCATATTCCAAAAACATAAAGGGGCTTAAAAAGTAAAAGACACTGTTCTGACTCAGCAGCAGAATAGCAGGATCCAAACTAATCTGAAATGACAATAACACTGAGAAAATGACTGATACCACAGGGAAGCTGCACTATTTGATTATTGCAGTGTTGCTTAACTCACCACCTGTTGGGTTAGGGGGTTAGGGTAGGTGTTCAGTGTTCAGTGACTTTTTCTGTACTAGCACCGTGTGCAGGTTGTTAATTTAAAAAAGAAGAAAATTATCATTTTGTATGCCTATAGGATTTCTTTTTCTTCTTGCCTTGGTATCCATAGAGGTATTACTTTTTTTACACTAGTCTTGTATTGAAGCTTAAAATTCTGGAATCGTGATAACCTCACTACTCCTATCTTGCTCCTGGCATAAGAGCTTTAATCAGCCCTGATCTGATGTTTGTGTGTGCGTGTGTGTGTGTGTATGTTTGCGTGCTGAACTTCAAACTTTACGGACAATGAGTAATCGTGGTCTAGACATGTCCCTCTGGAGGCTCCTCTATGGTTTGTTGATGGAGGGAAATTAGGTCTTAACAGATTGTGGTTTAGGCTTGTCGCCCCCCTTTGGCATGAAAACTGTGTATTTGTGTTGTGAAATCTGACAAGAAACATGAGCACACCTTCAGTTTCTTCTGCTATGCTATCAGCTCGGTGACCTTGCAGAAAGTAAAAGCCCAGATGGACGGGTCACATCTGTGCTCAGACGAATGGATCCTCTGTCAACCCTATATTCCTTCACCCTGAGGGCTTTGGGAATGTCAGGACTGTGGCGTTATTCTCCCCTTTCCTCCTTCGGCTCCCCATTCTGATTTTCTAGACTCGCACTGATGACTGTGACCAACACAAGCCATGTGGTTTGACAGGAGCAGCGTAGGTCTATGAGTGACAACAAAAACAATTTATAGATTAGAGATTAGAAAAGAAACAGCCTCTGATGAGGACCACACAGCCCCAATAACAAACAGGCCTCAAGCAACTTATGCAGATGAATCCCATGGTGTCATAAAAGACAGATTAAATAAAACAGTATAATCCAGGGGATCAGGGGAATATGCAAATTAATTGCAGTGACTCATTTGTTACCCAGTAGCTCTATTTCTAAAAAAAATAAATCAGATTTTAAACGATGACACACACTGTACAGATATTTGGCCATGCTCACATTTTCCCAAGTTATATGTGAAATTCCAGCGACTGAGCCCTGACCTCCCTTTTGGCACCTTATCATAAACGTGTCCTCTGAGGGTCTGGTGAAAAGGTTCTTTGTGTCAGTGATCAGCGCCGCTCCCACATACGTCCTTCCATGTCAACATAAGCAACACAATTACAGTCTACCCAGCAGCAATCCACACTGTCACCACCTGCAAATTAAACCCGCTAAAACACCAAAACTACTGACACTTTAACAACTCCAAGCCATGTTCACTTACATCAACGGACATCAGCAAATGTGAGTCAATAAACGGAAAACTTTGGAAGAAAAGTTAATTTTGACTGCATGAATCATTCTGCAGCTGCCAAACAGACCAATTTTTATTCCATCTTAAAAAAAAGGGTGTATTTCTCCACATTGTGATACAGTAAAATGAGGCTATAAAACCTGCTGTAAACCCATTACCATCGCACATTTAGCCAGAGAGCAATTTATCTTCAATGCCATCATAAATCTTGTGACTTGTGTGACCTGGTATAATCAATGGCTCCACATAATGCGAGCAAGTTTTACAGAGTTTACTGCTGCCATAGCAACAGCAATACCAAGCTAAGACAGCTCCGGCCAGCTCAGACTGACCTCTGCTTTCAAACGTATGTGTAAAACTAGTGGAGGAAGCTGAAATACTGCACATGAAAACACCTTGCAAACATCTGATCAGTAGAGATCAACTGCTGTCTCCATGTGGCCACAACATTTGGCTAATACTGCCTTAACAAATCATCAACGAGCTGCTGTGATACTGTTGAGTCGTTCATAAGTTTTAATTTTGCAGCTGTTACTCATGACTTAGATGGTTTTTCAAATGTAACCTGGAGATCGACAAGATCAAACGTTCTTTGAACACGTTCAACCCGGTTTGCTCACACAAAAGGTTTCCGCAGTCAAAAGTAGTTAAAAGTAGCAGCAGTTAGCAGCTAACTCAAAGAAGAAGAAAAACAACTGAAAATGTTTGCAAATTGTGGAGACAACGAGAGGTTCGGGAGCTACTTACCCTCCGAGCAGAGGACGAGATCATCCGCCACATAACAGGGACGGTAAATGATTGTTATTGTCATGTTATTCCATTGTTTACAAAGCGCATGTAAAACGTCACACTAGACTCAGCGTGGAGCGGCGTTATGACACCGTTGCTTTGTTCAGTGTAAATAAACAAAGGCGGCATAGAGAAGGGTCTTCGTTGCAGCGATATTGCACAATCTCTGTGTATAAAGGGCTACTCCCTCTGCCCACATTCAACACAGACAGATTGCTTTGTTGATGCCACTTCTTGCACATTTCAACTTGCACCTCATCCTCCATTTCCCGTTGGATAACTTTTGACATTGCAGCTTCTTTTTCTGAAGTCGCTGTGATGACACCTGGCCCAAATTAAATTGCATTAAAACACAATGAGTGTGCATATTTTCACAATGGTCAGCCACAGTGGGATTCGAACCCCTGACCCTGGGTCAGTGCCATCGCCACTGAGCAACAAAGGCCTGTTTTGAACATATACATTTCACAGATGGAGAATGAGGAAGCAGCTGCCCAGTGCCTTTCAAATTCAGAAGCTCTCACTTATGGCATGACTGGCTGCACATGACATCACCAGACAGGCATGTATCCCTGTGTACTGCCATTAGAAATGCATTGTTGGCTGTTCAGAGGAGTCTGATGCCTCATGTCTACAACATAATAGAAGCACTGAGATGGGTTGAGTGGGAATGGAAGAGGGAATGACAGACGAAACCCTGAATTCTCTCTGAAATGTTCGTGGCTCTTTAAGTCTGATTTATGCCGCCTTTCATTGCCAAAACTGTTTGGCTTGGAATCTGATTTGGCTGATCTGATGTGGTGTAATTTCATATGATCAAAAAGCATTGAAAGCTTCAGTCAAGCATTTACCTCGCAAACATCTTGAAGAAATTTTCTCTGAACATATTTTACAGTTAAAGCTTATGTTCATTGGCTTTTATTATGAATATCTATGGACAAAAACATGGATCAGGAATGACAAAGGAATGAACCATTGATTTAATTAAGTCCACACAATGTGATGTAGCCTCTATCGTTTAGATTCGAATGTCCCCCTGAGACATTTTCTGTTTCACTCGCTTGCATGAAGTCATAAATTAAAAGGTGTTTCACGGTTGAGGAGGGCTTGACCAGAGAGGTAAATCACTCTTGGATACCTTAGCCTCGGACCATTCCCAACATCTCATGTTTCCCCAGTGTTCTTGTGACAGAGGTCATGAAAACAAAAGCTGTGGGAAGAGAAACCAGTCAAGTGATTGTTGTGCAATAGCTCAACCTGAAGACACGCTTACAAAACAGTATCTCTGCTGTATTAACACATTAATGGAGAGATTCATCACACAGACGCTGATAAATAACCAAATATGAAGGCCAGCACATCAGCTGCGCTCACTCGGTAAGGCAGCCAAGAGAGACTGACTCAGCCTGTTACTTTAAACTCTCACTCTCTGGCTGACACATCTTTAATAAGATCAGGTTCAGTGCTCCTTGTAGACCCCCTAGGGAGTAAGAACAGGAGATGAGGTTGAAACATAACCCATGTGTGTACACATGCGCATATGTCGTAAACAAATGGTTGGTTTAAATCCCTCAACTACTTAAAAATAGACACGCCTGCAAAATCTACTGTCATGATGCACCTGTTCGTTGCCCAAGAAGTTGTATTTTCTAGGAGTGAATGCGTCTTTAGAAAGAGTGTGTATTCTCACACAGCTCACCCGCAAAAATCAAGGTTAAAGGAAAGTTATTTTCTTCCTTTCAATGTTTAAAGAGTAAAGTGTCTTTGGCAAACTCTCTCATCTGCCAGGGTACTTCGCTTCACTCTGGCAGCCCAACAGGTTGAGCACACAGACCGTTCTTTGGCAGAGCACCAACATCAACAACAATCAAGAAACAAGGAACACCAAATAGGGAATGTGAGCTTCACGTGGACAAGAGTTCGCTTCAAAGTTCACACAGTGGTAAAAATTAAGGATCGACTGATATGGTTTCTTACATTGATAACGATTATTAGTAATCAAAGAGACCGATAACCAATTTGAAGTGACAATAAAATCTCAGACTCAAAATTTAGAATAGCAAGTACAATTTACTCAAGCACTATGCTTAAGTACAATTGTAAAGTACTTGTACTTCAAGATGTAAATACCTTTACTTTTATTTGATGACGTTTCTTACTAGATACCTTGCAGAATTAGATTATTAAATAAGTCTTCCTTATATACCTCTCTAGTCTAACTTATTTTAAATACTGAATATCGGATCCGATAATTGGCCCGGTCGATAATCGGTCTATCCCTTGCAAAAATTAAAGAAGCAATTAGAAGCAACAATTGTGGACCTCTGTGAATGATTACCATTGCCTTGAATACCCTCCCCTTAAAGCCCGACTTCCAACAAAAAGCCACCATAAAAAGACCCAACAAAAGCCAGAACAAGTGCCATTGAAGGACAAATGGCCTGCAAACAAGTAAAGCCTACACAGCTACAATTGACAATTCAGCCTTATAAACATGAGATAACTTGTGTTATGTAAATACATCTCAGTCACCTTCAGTGACGGGGTAAATGTCTCAGTCCCAGCCTGGCAAAGCCTGTGTGCATCTTATAATTCCTTGATGTGGATAAAACAACAGTGGTGCGATGCAAAGATCAGGGCAGTGTTTGTGCCCCTCCCCGCATCCTGCAGTCCTCAGACTGTGTTTAAACCAAGAGATCAGACACCCGTAATCTCCATTGTCCCGTCCTGTGTAGATGACAGGGTCCTACCATGGCCCACTTTAACAAGCAGGGCCATCTGCAGAGTCACAGATGGTCCCGGCAATGTCTCCCAGGTTCCCACATTTAGATTGAGGTTGAACCTGATATGATCTGGTTTACATAAAAGAAAAAGCCATACACAGTGAACCCGCACACACAGTTAGAGCAAAGAAAGGCAAAAGAAACTGCTTTTGATAACTCATCACAATCCATAAGCCTCACCTTGGTATGCAGTTTATTATGTTTTTAAGTCCAGAATAACACAGCAGCTATTTTTCACACCGTATCTACGCCTACATCACAGCTCTCCCGTCTACAACCTGGATCTCCTAAGACATGACGCATATGCTTTTGATTACAATGTGTTATTCTCATCTGTCAGAAAGAAGTCATCTTTGATCCACCTCTTTATACTGCACCTCTAAAAACACACGCTCAAAAACAAAATATTGCTTCGTACTGCTCCCCACCACAGGGTCCACCCTGTTCAAACTAACAACAAGGTTCACTGGCTGAACAAAAACACAAAGCTTTTATGACGGGAATGAATAGACTACATCAAGGTGATAAATGAGACATTTCTGTCACAAGCTGGTGCCACCGTGGTATTTAGTTTGACAGTGGACAATCAGACGGGCAGTAAAGCAGGGAAAGAGGTAGGGGCACACTTTAAGGACACATGTAGTGAAAGAATTCAAATCAATGGCCATCGACGTGTCCTGCCAAATGGGTTCAACCGCTGCATTTCTTCCTTTAGACACAGTGCTGCCAAGGTAACTGTCCAGACATTAAGTGAAACTGAGTGAGACTTCCTACCAACAGTCTCATTCAAATATGTCCCCCTGGCTTAGATCTCTGTTACTGATTGGCCGCTGGAACATGAAGCTGCCAGGCGTCCCTTACAGCCGTGGCCTTGACCTCAGGTTAAGGTAAAGACGGGAGGCTGGGAGACTCTGAGCTCTGATGGGCGAGTACGGCCTGGCTTTGTGTCCCTCACAAAACTTCTCAGCAGCCAGCCAGCTGGCATGCAGCTCGCCTGCACAAAGAGATCTGCGAGGGTAGGCCTTCGCCCCAGCGCCGGTCTGTTTCAGCATGGCAGCCATTCAAGCCCTGCTTTCCATTTCATTTGCACAAGAGCTTTTATGTCTGGATCTCAGGCAGACATACGTCTCTCTGTTTGTCTATTTTCTAGAGCGATCGTCTGACTCACCTCCATTTTGCTTTCGTTTACTTGCTGGTGGAGACTCTGGGAAGTGGGTTGGGCCTTTGATCTAGCCGATCCCGTTCAAGCTCAGGTCCACAGATAGACTGACA
Organism: Hollardia meadi; assembly: GCA_037974645.1. Taxonomy (NCBI): domain Eukaryota; kingdom Metazoa; phylum Chordata; class Actinopteri; order Tetraodontiformes; family Triacanthodidae; genus Hollardia; species Hollardia meadi. The sequence goes on from JBBPCS010000375.1 coordinate 2,218,868, forward strand.
CACATCGTGACTGAGGACTAATTGGCCATTTGACTCCTTAATCAAATGTTCTATGAAGTAGCAAAACAAGTACCAGTGAGAATCAGTGTCCTAGAAATCAGGCTCAGACTTTATTTGCCCCTCAGAACCACCCTGAGTTTGGCTGAACCTCAGCAGTGCTTTTACTTGGCACTCATTATTTTTATGGTAACATTTATGCTTGTAAAACAAAAGCCTCACACTGGATGGATTTATTTGGGGATGTCAGAGAGTGTCATGTCTGGCTACAGTTTAGCATTATTCCTGAGAGTATTCCTGCAGGAGGAGAGAGTCCAACTGAAAGTCAGCGCTTCTAATGAAAGACACCTTCCACGGCTGGCTGACAGCCAACAGATGGGGCTTATCAACTGGTAACAACAACAGCAGCACCTTTTGGTACTTTCCCCTCATGCACCATGTCCAGCTACCATTGCAGATACAGCCTGAGGGAATACTCTGTTCAGGCAAACTGATGTGAACAATTTACAGCAGGCTGACCCCCCCGTTACTTCTGTGATGTAACAGAGGCCAACAGCCCACGCATTCCCATAAATGACTCGTCATAAAAAGCTATTTCCAGGAACTATTTCTCCAGGGTCTGACTGAAAACGAAACCAAAAATAAAGTCAGTAAATCTTGTTTGAGACGGATCAAAACGCGTATAAATATAGGAGAACTAGATGGGTAAAGTGAACGTCTCCAATTTCCACAGGTGAAAACAAAACCAAAGGCTGTGCCAGCTGTATTGACCTTTGGCAATTGTTACCATGCACAGTGGCATCAAAGGCTTAATCAAATACCGACTGACTCTGGTGGAAGTCAATTTTGTTCTTTTTGGCTGTGTTAAGACTTTGGTATCTGCCTCGTTTTTACTGTATTCATGTACATTCAATGCATTCAAGAGAGGCGTTCCATGCAATTTTCTTCCCATCCCAAACTGCAGTTCCTGTTTATTGCTCTGCTCTGAAGAACAGTCCCTTCAGTATGATCAGTTAGTCCTCCAAACAGCGCACAAAGCAAGCATTTTTAAAGAAAATGGATTTATGTAACATTGTATAAGTAAAAATGAAGTCTAAACAGCACGTTGCTCTGTGATGGCTCGCTTCCCGACGTAGAGTGGCTGCCAAGAAACGACTCTGCAAATCATCATAAAAGCCCAACAACTATGATGGAGGATATAAAACTGGGTTTGTCCCAAATATTATTTAATTTTTTCCCTTCCTATAAGTTCAGTGTTGTGGGAGAATGGACACACACCAAAGCCGTCGACTACTCTGCATCATTAATACACATCCCTCCACATGACTATTGATGTTTGGCTTCCCAAGTGTACAGTAAATATGGCTGCAGTTTGTTGTGGTAGAATTACACCATTGTTCACAGTAAGACAGCTCCAGACAGTTTTGGAGAGACATAAAGCCAGGGTGTGTTAGGACATAAACAGGTGGAGTCAGAAGATTTAACCATTTCTGCTCCTTCATTGCGGAAAAGCAACAATATGGCATCTCATTTGTTCAATACATGTTTTCACTCGTCAGATGTCAGTGGAAGTTCCCTCCAAGTCACAACTCCCCAGTGAGCTCAGAGGGTGCAACATTTCGATCAGTAACTGGATCTTTCTACAGGGTGAGAATCCACTTCTTGCGGGATAGACTGATGGTGAACTAGAATTTCCTGTTTTCTCATAAGTAAATATCTAAAGGTAAAAAGAGCTGTGTGCAGCAGAGACTTTGGAAGCTTGACGTGTCATGAGATCAGTGATACCCCTTTCACACCGGACAAAAACAAACAGATCTTACACCATAACATTGTCGCTGACCTCCATGTCAGTACCTGGGTCAGGGGTCAATCACTTATTTTTAGCGGGTTACCCCATGTTTACAAAAACTGCATATACACACATTATACATTTTGGTATAAAGATGGTACAACAGTGGCCACAATAAAAAACTAAAAGGATTTACTTGGAAATGAAATGACCCCTGTTTCATAAGAAGCCAAGGGACTTTTGATTACTCATTTGACTGCAGTGAAGTTAAGAACCCAGAGAACATTAAGCTCAGCTCGTTTTACAAATATAGCACTCCCATTTACTAGAACTCACCATGCAGTGATTTAAACATTAGGACTCGGAAACTGTATCAAATATTAACCCATAAATGTACCCAGTGCAAGCCATTAATTCTAGGTTGATTGATGGTCAGTAAATGTTTAATTCACATAATTGCTAACTAAAAAGCGGAGCATAATGGAGAGTGGGTCATCTTTTTTTATGGCAAAGCACTGTTTTGCTGCCATAGCAGGTCGGTCTCTCCCCAGTGGGGCTGCTGGGAGCGGGTCTGGCTGAATCTCAAAATAAGAAACTGGGATACAGAGATGAGTGAGAGAGAGAGAATCAGAAGCTCGGAGAAAGCAGTCGGAGGAGGAGAACAGAGTATACAAAATGCCCGAGGAAGCAGGCAGGCACAGAAATTACTGGCAAGGATAAAAGATGAATCCGGATGGCGAGGAAATATCCCAGAGGAAGAGGGTATAAAGCAGGCAGGAACAAAAGCCAGTGCAGGAGGGTGAACTTGCGTGTGCTTCCAAGCAAAACGAGCCGGGTGGAATAAAGTCGTCCTCTCGTGCTGACGTGTCCAGGAAAGCCTGTGTGGAAGCCTCGGGTCATTCTCAGTGCCACAACTAGTGCTGTCTGGAGCATTTAAATGATGCACATCTGGCATGAAATCCTCACTATAAAAAAGAAAGGACTAAGTAGAATTCCCTATCTGCTAATAAATGATTGATTTACTATGTGAGATTTGGCCTTTTCCTCTAATGCAGAACTAGTGTTGGGAAGATAAAAGTTCAAAACATTCCGTGTTAAAAGTGGCGCTGCGGAAAAGGTGTTGAAGTGATGAGAAACAGGGCACTAAAGATCTCCATATCCAGGTCAGTGACGCTCGTTCACAAACACTGCACCAGCCTGCTAAAGGGTGCCTTCAACCACTTGCACTAAAAGTGTAAATAAGTGTGACAAGTGAGGGCCCACAGGATAGTACAAACTCAGCAGGAAGCAGATAAGAGAGGCCTCAAGTGGCAGTAGTATGAGGAGATCGGAGCATGTCTTATTAAATCAGACAGCCACAAACAGGACAAAAAATATAAAATAGCAGAGGACGCTTCATCAACAGTGACATGTTGATGTGGAAGCCGAGTTTCACTCTTTTGTTGAGTGTAATTACCATTCAAGTCCAGTCATATGAGGCAAGATGACATCAATGCCTCTTTAAAATAACAATTTTGGGAAACACTTTTACCTGCGGTCTTGCAAAGAGTTAGACGAGAACATTGATACCACTCTTATGTCTGTCCATTAAATATGATGCTACGGCCTGCAAGATTGGAAATGGAGGGAAGCAGCTTGTCTGGCTCAGTCCAAAATTTTAAAATCCACCTGTCAGCACATTATATACTGCAGTGTATCTTAATCCACACAAAAACTGAAGTGTAAAGATGACAAGTCGTGGATTTACGGTAGGTTATGTGCCACACATTTCTTGGCCAGGCTAGCTGTTTCTCGATGTTTATTCTAACTTAAAATAACTGTCCCTTGGCTGTAGCTTCTTATTTACCAGATTAATGTGATTTATTGTTCTTCTCATCTAAGTCTTAACAAGATAACTCATAGTAGTTGTGGTGGTAGTATGAGTTTAGTACTTTAAATATTATGTTACGGTGCTACTTTAGGAGATAATGTGATTAAAACTGTAACAATATCGCTAAATACCTCCTAGCTTGGATGAGATTATTCAAACTGCCCCACCGAACTGAAAAAAAGTGCCCAACATCAAAAAGTTTACGCATTAAGCGAAATCCCACAGATCCAACGGCTTTAGCCTGAACCAATGAGTCCGCTGTTTACACACACCCTCATATCCACAGGTGCTTTCTTTATTGCATCACTCGTATGATGGTAGGATGATTGATGAAAAGGCTCTTTCAACTTTAAAGACTAAACCTGGCTGATCCACTCGCTCGTATACAGAGGCGGAGTGAGGAGAGTTCACATTCCAGTCAAATCCCAGTCTAAACACCTGCATGGCTAAGACTGCAAACTCACATGTGTTTCCTTCCTGTTAAAATACAGTCAGTTCTAACCCACTTTTCCCCCTACCACCCACCATTTTTACACCTCAAGCTTGTCCTAATAGCAGATGAGAATAACTTATATAAAGTTTAGACACCGATCAGTTGCACACAATGCAAGATGTAACTTCCTATCGGCAAAAGAAGTGTCTTCAAAGAGCAGGGGAGGATTTGCCTAATATAAGGTTCTTTTTATACAGCCGCGATTCACTCTTTGCACCACAGATCCTTCATCTTTCGCTTCCTTTTTAATCTCTCTCACCAGATAGTGAGACAACTCTTTATGTGGACCAACCAAAGGAGAGATAACTGGAGTTTTGCTTGACTTCTCTTTCAGCAAAGATCCCGAGGTGTGTCTTCACATTTCTGCAAAAATAATTCCATTGCATAATATTTAAGTCTGTCTTTGTGACGGTGGTGGCCTGGGAGGAGGGACTGTGGAGGGGCACAAAAGCTAGGAGAGGAGACCTACGCAGGTGGCTTGAAATGCTTCTGGCTATAGTGGTGGCAAGACAAAGACCAGTCGACAACAGTTTTATAGCCCTCTGAGCTGTCAATATTTCTCCAGGTTGCCACAGCAAAGAATGTGGTGAGATGTTGTAAACTGCATGCTACAGTGAGGTTAATTTAGCTTGAAGTCAGACATGTATTTATTTGATATTTGGGCAAAATCTTTGTGTTCTCAGCTACAGTATTATGGATATGTGGGTTCAGGCATACTGCCGAGCAGATGTTATAGAGCCAAGAACAGATGAGTGCTTACAATAAATTGTTTTTGGTACAAGAACACTATTTTGCAGCAGATTGTGAAGTAACAGATACAGATAAAGGTCATGATAACATACATACAGTATATACAACCGGCACAGTGGTATTGTTTGTGTGTAGTTTCAAGTGTTCAATGCTAAAATCAAGAATTAAATCTGAGAAAACTCTTTTGGAAAGTAAAGGACAAAGAACATCCAGAACTAACCATGCAGCTCTTCATGGCTCAGTTCTTCTGACAACAACCTGGACTGGAAGACTTGGTTGAAGTTATTGAGTTGATTTTGACAGTTTAATAATCCCTGGCCCGGGACCGGGTTTTGCAGGTCCGCTGACCTGTGGCTATTCAGCATCATGTCAAACATTAAATCCACTCTAATTGGCCGGTCAAGTCTTTAGAGGCCGAGTGATAAGCAAGATGGGGGCGGCTGTGTTTGCTCTTTTGTGTTTTGACGGGGTGTGTAGAGGGGGGTTTTTGGAGGTCAGCAGGCTTTTGAGGTCAGGGGGTAGATGACTTTGCCCCCCACCTCCTCCTCAGGACACGCTTGAATTGTCTTGCCGGCCCCTCAGCCCCATACTCAGAACTCCATAAAGAGTAATGACTGCTGGGGAATGCCATTTAATAAGTGTGAGTGTGTGTTTGAGAGACACACACACACCTCAGGGCAAGGAGAGAGCTTATCATTGTCCCTAATTCCTGCAGCAGAAGAAACAATCTGGTGTCGCCAACAACAAACTAGAACTTAACTTAATCTTTCACACATTCCAGCGCAGAGGCCCTAAACACACAAATGTTGGTCTATATACCTGAAAATATACACAAGACCAGCAGAGGGATTTTAGGTGAGCGTATAGACACCCACGCTCAAAACCACTTGCTCTCGTGGAGGGTCCCACCGCAGGAATGTAAAGTGTAATCACTCACACATTTCCCTCAATGAAAAACCTTCACCTTAATTTTAACAGAACGTCTCCTTCCATAAATAAACACAGCCTCAACCCACCTCAACTCCAGTTTCCCCCCATCATCTCCCCTAATCACACCAGCCTTCCAGGCCGAATTAGGGAGCACGTGTGGGGTGCAAGGTCCCAGAAGTGCAAGTGAGTGCTGTGGTTTCCTGGTCATTGGCTTTTTGGAATGCTTGACTTGACAGAACGGTTCAGAAAGAAACCACTTCAATCGCAGGCTGAGCAACCCACCGGGGGCTGAGGTGCTGAGACACACACATAGTTAATGTGAAACCTTGAGTTCAACTTGGACAAATAAAAAAAATAATTTGCTTGACAATGAAGTGTTTGAAGTGTTGATACCACGTTATCAAGTTACATCGTTGAATACTGGACAAAGCCATTGGTTTGTTCATAGTTTGGTACCTTTTTCATACTCTGGTCTGAAAAATGCTAAGTCAGAATGCTGAATATAAGCTGTGGGGAAGTAGAAAGTCTTCCCAGTGTCTGTCTGGAAAGAGGGGGAAGGTGCAGGAATAAATGAGCAAGTCTTTGAAATCTGCTCTATAATTAGCAGGGGTACTATATCAGCGGCAGGTTGTCTGGACCTGCAGAAATATGCTGACGTTTCTGATAATGAAAGAGAAAAGTTGAGTCGAGGCCCTCGCTCCTCTTCCAGCATGTGATCCAACATTTCACCGATGTATTCCTTTTCTCTGTATGAATGACTTAAAGTCTGTGTTTGCTTAATGGAAAGAGACTGAGGCATCTCTTCACATTTGTTCCAGCCACAAATATTCAACTCTGTGTTACGTTATACGTCATCTGAAACTCTTTTGTGCATCCTAACAAGATTGACCTCGGATGGAGCGTGCATTGACTCGTTGCGTCCTCAATTAGTAAATCAAAGTCCCAGTAATGGCCGGACTGAATCAATGAAATACAGAAGGGAAGGACAGTCAGCAGGCTAATGTGTTTTCCTGGTCTAAGCTGCTCTAGTGGAGTTTATAGTAGCGTAGATGATGTGTTACTGCCGTCCACAGAAACACTCAGTTCAGGCCACAAGGCTCACAGAGCGTCACAGAACTGCAGAGCATAAATACATGGTGCTCAATCTTACTCAAGGGGTTGTTTAAACAAGCGGAAAAGTAGCACAGTGGAAAGCATAAAGCGCCTTTAAGCAAATGAGAAACTGTTACGGCTTCAGGCCCCTGAGTTTCCCTAAATGTTATGTCACATGTAGTCAAGCAAGGTATTACATAATCCGGGTTCTTAGTGTTCAGACATTTAAGCTGACTGCACTTGACAGTTACAAATGTACAACAACAATTTTGAAGTGAACTTGATTAGTCAACTGGTTGAATAATATCAACCTTCAGAATGACATCTCCGATCATATGAGGAAACTGAATTCTGCACACTTGGCCAAAGTTATTTCTACTAGCAGCTATATTTACATGCACTGTGCTTATCTGAAAGATAAGACGCACAATAGATCCTGGTTGTTCTTTTATGTGGGGGTCATTTGAAAACACTTTCTTGGTGTACGTTACGCTGAATTCAAATCTTTATGCACATAATTATCCTGATTGTGTGCAGGTGTGAAAAAAAGCCCTTCGCCACGTTTTTGTTCAAAGCATTTAATCACTGAATTGCAGTTTTATTGAAGGTTTCTGTTGTAACACTACGACCGATAACACGTCTTATCACTTTCAACTACATATTTAGAAGTCACTGCTAAATATATATATACACTACGACCGATAACACGTCTTATCACTTTCAACTACATATTTAGAAGTCACAAGATATGTCAGACTATGCACACAGTTTGCAACACTAAGGTATGATGGATTTAACGAGATCCGTCTCTTGTATCCATAATGAGCAGGCAGAACATGACGCGTGCCAGAAATACAAGGCGTTTTCACCTTACCATACCATATTTTATTTGGCGTGTGCGCTACTGTGTTTTGGTTTTGTGTGAAAGTCTCTGGAGCAGTCTGTACAAGAAAAGTGGTGAACTTCTAGCCGTGTGCTCTTGGACCAGAAAAGCCAGAGGGCCACTTGCCGCCACGAGTATTTCAGCTCACCCTCCACACTCCAGTGTAACTCAAAACCCAGCAGAGGGCTCCGAGATGGGTCTGCACTACAGTGACTGGTCTGGCTGAGGAGCTCCGACGGTAGTCAAACGCAGACATTGATGGGGTGTCACAGGAGAGCCGTCCAAACACAGGGCTGAGCGATGCATGCCAGACTCATGGTGTGTGAATGTGTGTTGAAGTGTGTGTGACTGTGAGGCTGAGGATAAGCCCCTTTCAGACACAACGTGGCAACAGTGCCGCTGCGCTCTGAAACCCATCATTTCAAATGGCTTGCACGGCGGATGGTTTTTCATCTTGAGCTCACCGAGCTTGCGTCACGCGGAGGACCTCTGCGCGCTGTGACGACTACCCACTCAGCCAATAGAAACAAGGCAGTCAGCTGGGCACGGAACTGGAGGAGGCAACTATGGGCAAAATGAAGAGAGACACTGCACTAACAGTAAACCAAGTTGTTTCACCTAAATGTGTCAGCAGCATAACACCAAGCATTTGAAAATATGCCTGCATACAAATATTACGAGGGAAAACACAACAATGGTACTTGTCTGCACCACCACACAAACTCCTCCCAAAAACCAATGGTGGCTCACGTGGGACAGCAGCTGTTGCACCTTACCGATGGCTCAGTACCTGATTCTGCATAATCCAGTATGGCGTCTGCAGCTGTGTTCTTCAGCAGTCGAACCGGAGACAAGACACAGTCACATCATAAAAGCCCACCTCCCCCCCTGAGTGCCTTGAACTGCTCTATTTACACTAATTGTCATTCAGATTAGCGAGGGTTCTGTTGTTTAAGGCTGCCCCATGACACCATTAATGTGAAAAGCACAATTAAGAGTAATTAGGCTTTTCCTGGCAAAAGGGGGTTATCTGGTAACCTGGCATGCAAGACCTCCTGCACAACATGTAGCATTAACTCAGCGCTGTAGACCTGGTACGAATCCGACAGCATTAATTCGACTGGTGCTGTCGACTTTCCATAGCAGCTTAAACACAAACTGAGTTGTGAGCACGCATTCATAAAATGTGACCCTAATTCCAACACTGCCGCTGTAGTTGGCTTTATCAAAGTAGATTCACAAATCAATTTACATGGAGTCAGAGAGCTGGAGCCAAAAGAAAACAATGATAAACTCAAAAGAAACTCTGTCACTTATAATCACCCATTAACACTCGGTAGCATCCCAGCTCAGAGAGGAGCAGACTTGCAAATATAAACTGATGGAGCCACTTTAGATCAGACTCAAACTGTCCTCAAGACCAAGCAGAAAATCTAACCCTAACCCTTTGACTATATATATATATATATAACCAAGATGACTCAGGAGCTTTAAAGACATAATACAAGTGGTCAGCGTATCGTGGCTGAAGCTTATAATAGGCCGGGGTCAGCACATCTTGCCTGGTGAAAAAAAAAATCTCTGCAGACATCAGGTTGTTTAAGGGGGGTCTGGTGGCAGGCAGCAGAGAAATACCTTTCAGGCAAACTAACCCATTCACAGACCACAGGAAGCAAGGGTCTGGGGAACATGCAAGGACTTGCTGAACCTAAACTAAAGCTGGGTAAATCCACCTGGGTATGTCCAAGAGCAGAGAAACTGCTCTCCAGTTGAGGTGCACAGGGGTGCACACAGGGCTCTTAAGTGCTTCCTGTAAAGTTTATACACACACACCAATACCATATCACCCCTCCAGTGACTCAGGGGAGGGGGGGACACAGAGACTAAACGAGCCAGGCGATGGCCACATGCTGTGTTATCAGGGTAATGAATTCTTACTGGTGGCCATGCAAAGTTCAACACATGAAGCAGCAGGAGAATACTCCAGAAGGATTTTAAAAGATAAGAATAGGCTACACTGAGACTCATAAGTGTTGTTAAACCTGAATAAAATAGATGTTTTGACGAAATTAGAGAGGAGAAATACACACTGCTTCCCGTCAGCACCAATGTGCGTCATTAACAAAGTTGCCCGTAACTTCACTGTAATTACACAACGCCAAAGATGCTCTAGAACTGAACCACCATAATGGACTAGGCTATTACTCGGAGAGCCTGTGGCAGTATGTAATAGCTAAAGTAGTGCCTGAACTCACCATAGCCACGCTGTCACACGCCCCTCGTCGTGGGAAGAGATGAAAACAGCAGCTCCCAATATGAACTAATATGTCAGATATTATAATATGGAGTTGTTGTTTTTTTAATGGCATAATAAACTGGCTTTACCGTGCGCGCTGGTGGCGACTTACTCATACGTTCAGGTCGTTTTTAAGCTTGAACTTAGCGAGCTTTATTTAACCTACGCCATTAATTTTTGAAGAAATTCAGTCAGTGGTGAAAAAGCGGAAAAAAAGACATGCCTCCTCGTGCGATTTTTCCTCGCGCAGAGTCGCGCGCAGCCAGCTCACAACATCAAACAGATAACTGAGAGTCAAGCAACGTTACTCACGCACTGCCTCCTGTTTGGGGTCCAGCTCGGAGCAAGTCTGCTGAAGTTGGTTGATTTTACTCTGCAGCCCCCTGACCCGCTGGTTGGTGGACGTGAGGTCGTTTTCCAGCTCCTGGAATATGGAGCAGGCATGCTTGGCCAGGTCCGACAGCTGTCGCAAGGTCCGAGACAGAGCCACATTACTGATGGAGACCAGATCCTCGAACAGCAGACCCTCCTCGTTTGGGATTTGATACCTGCACAGCAACTGGGGTTCCACGATGCGTTTGGCAAATGGCATGTTGTTGTTGTGGACCGGGGAATAAATCCAACAAAAGTGACCCAAGAGTGGGCGCGAAGCAGTTCTCTCCCCTCGGCCCCTGATCCAGTTTTTCTGAATTCAGCTTCAGCTGCTGCTGCTGATGCCCCCCATCCTTTCATTTGTTAGAGAGGAGTGCTGTGCTCCTGGCTGCTGCGCCGGGTCATCTGCTGTCCCTAATGCTGGTGTGTTTTTCACTGCTCTGAAGTAGAGGTGGTTTTTTAAAAATGGAGGTGGTGAAAACCTGGAGCGGAGCACCAGGCATTACTGGATCAGGACTGTTGAGCTTCACAGCCCTCAAACAGGAGGGACACGGCACACGCGTCACAACAAAGTCTTATAAAGTCATATAATGGGAGAATAGAAAATACAATGTACTAGAATTAGCCTATCATATTCTCTTTTTTCATAAAGGAGCAAGTGACAGTAGAAACATTGAAGTATGATGAAGTATAGGCTAGTTAATCAAAACAAAAGATGAACTTACATAATGAAAATCCAATGCTGAACCTCTTTATAGTGACTGTTTATTGGACCTGAGGAAATTGTCACTTGCTTTTAAGTAGAACTGAAATGATTAGTTGATTAATTGATTATAGAGTATCAAATGTGATAACTGGTTTGTCATTTTTTAAAGCAAAAATACAAAAATATCACAGTTTCATGCCTACAGTCTGGTTCCAAATTTGAATATTTGCTGGTTTTCTTAGTCTATGATAATTAACTGAATGTCTTTGGATTTTTATGTTGTCCATGATGTTACTTTAGACTCCGGATAACTGTGAAGGACATTTTTCAATAATAGACCAAACAATTTATTAATTCATCACACCATAATGGGTAGACTCATGGTTGTTTCAGTCCCCTACTGCTATCATCTTATTTTTAAATATGACAACAGAGAGAGCTTATGTAACGTATCCTGGACAAACCATCACACTGCTTCTATTATTTAGACTGCGGCGGTTCAGTTGTATTATGGGTGCATATAGGTGAAAGTGGAGGAGGATGGGACAACTTCTCAGGTCAGGATTATTTTGCATGCAACATTCTCTCATCACAAAGCTGAGGAAGGTGTAGTTTAGATAAAAGTAGGCAGACTGGCTAAGCATTCGAGATGAGCTTTTACAGAATAAATCCATTTCTGCAACATGTAGGGCTTAATATTGCCTTATTTATTGTTAATTTATGTTAAAAGATTCCTGTTTTACTTGATAATTTCCATGTCTAGGTTAATCTTTGCTCTCACCTCTGTATGCAGATCTGACAGCCATGGGCTGAGCTTCATTCACATTTGCTGAATGAGTGTTTAGCTAAATCCCACCAGCTGAAAGGGCCAGAATCAGCAGAGGTGACGGCCTAAAAGCCCTTCCTGTCGCCCAACTAAAGTCCACAGCAGAAGTGCAACCTTTGCAAAGCCCGGCCTGGGACAAAGGAGAGACGAGAGAAACGACGTATGTCGTCATCTTTGAGTAATGGTGCTGCAACAAAAGGGCTAACTTGAATGGACAAAAGCTGGTAATCTTTGTTGTGAGTAGGGTCAGCTTTAACTTTAAGCCACTGTGGGCGATACAAGTTATTGCACATTTACAGTGTATTTACACTGAACTTGGAAATAAAACTCTAAATGTCTTTGTCAGTTCATTTCATTGGATTCTTTTGAGTTTCTGTTATTTACCAATAAACCTGAGACATAGATTAATATGGAGTTTCCTGAGGATTTTCTTTCTCTATTTGTGTCTGAGAGCACTAAATATCACTGTCTCCAGCGAGACTAATCAATAATAAGGCTTACGTGGATGATAATAAGACAGTTGCTGACTGTGTGAGTTAGCTAGATGGTAATTATATCAAACTGGCATTTATTGAGAGACAACACATGGCTGACACATATAGTTTCCTCTTCACGTGCAGCTGTCATCTTGAAATGCAAACCAGCCACTTTTAAATAGTATTTATAGTGCAGTGAGAATGCCCCCCCCCCCCTTTTAAGCTGTCTGATTTAATAAATACACACACCCCTCTCCTGATGTATAAGATGAAATAAAGCCTACAGTAGGGAGGAGGTACTATAAGATGATGTGGCAGGTACAGGCACGCAGGGCTGTCCCAAATATTGGTTATGGCAAAGAGGAGCGCCTTGGTGTCGTCTGGCATCCTGTGTCTGACTCCCAGACTGAACTCATTCACTCCAGCTCATTCATCTTTCTCAGATGTGGGAGCGACGTATTAATCCAGAATGCCTCAACACAGGCTAAAACGCAGGTTCTGCTGCCGTTTTCCTTGGATTTAAGAATCCGATTCATTTTGTTCTTTCTTAAAAAGACGTCCTGTGATTTCAATTACCAAAAAAGAACTCATTCAGTCTCATACTTTGGTCTTTGGTTCTCTGCTACGGTCAATACAGAATCCTTCACATCCTGTAAATGAGTTATATGCTGTTATTTCAATGGGGGAATCAACCATGCAAACTGTGACAAGACTAAGAGTCTACAGGTCTGTGAGGATGTACAAAGCAGTGCTTCAGGCTAAATGCTAATATTAGCATGCTACCTTTGCTCACTTTGACAATGCTAACATGCTGATATTTAAGTGTAATGTTTATGAATATGAAATGCCAGTATGCTAATTAACACAAAGTAAAGCTGAGGCTGATGGGAATTTTATTAGTTTTACAGGCATTTGGTCATAAGTATCAGAACAGTTGTGACCTGATGGTGGTGCTAGATGAAAAGACAGGATCACTAAAGTTAGTACATCCTGAGGGTGACATGAATGTCTGCACCACATTCCATGGCAATCTATCCCATAGTTGTCAAGGAATTTCACTCAAAACCACAAATTATGATCCGTCATTGGGATACGGTATGTCATCCGGACACCACAAATGTTTGGTGCCAATCCATCCGGTTGATTTTGAGATATTTCACAGTGGAAAGTTTTGATCTGTCAGGGGAAAACCAAAGTATTCAGGGTTCATCCTCTGGGGAACATGAATATCTGTACTACACTGGCATCCATAGAGCCATGCTGCTAGCTAAAAACCCAGAATGTTGATATAACATGTTTAAAAATGTCTGGATGACTATCAGTTGTCGATTATTCTCAAAGTAGCTTTTCGGAGGACTTGGAGTGAGTGCGTGATTTTGAGTGCAACATGAATGAGAGAGAAGTAGGTGTAAGGTGTCTAAATGGGAGCCAAGTGTGTCAGCGGATATTTTTGGACGGCAGTGGCCAAGGGTCTGGGAATACAGCCATCCGTGGTGATCTGCTTGACCCGTGGTTGTTATGTCTGTGTCGGAGAAAGCGCAGCTGCTATGTGAGAGCCAGAGGGTTATGACTGCAGTCCGTTTGATCTCTTTTGCTCTCATACCAATGATAACGACCTCCGATGCATCTGTCAATGTATCCAAACTCCAATGTTGCCTTCTTTTGAGTCAAAATAATGAGAAGAAGTACATGCTTTTGGAATTCCAGCATAGTTTTCTCTTGTCGCTCTAAGGAAACATAATTTGAGTTTGAGAATTCATGTTGTTTTTTTTGAGCATCCCTAAGTTGCATCTTTACACAGTAACACAACTCTTGGATTGATCTGTATAAAATAATAACAAGCAATAAAAATAGACAACTTTATTGATTAGTTTCATTCGTCTTCAACCCAGAGCTCAAGTTGTGCATGATTTAATTTACAGTCCAATGCTCACGTCATTTTAGCAAACATGCAGTATCAAGCATGCCATCGTGTACGGGTATTTCAATCACTTCATTTACCATCATGAACAATCAGGACGTGTGGGGAAAAAATGGTCTAAAGCAGCACCAAATCTTTGCATAGATGAAATCAAAACCTACTCGTACAGAGAAATGATTTGAAATCTAGCTTGCAAAAAATTTGAACATTGTGCTCATTTTGTTTCTTTTTTTTTTTTTTTGAGGGTCAACTCTTCATATTATAATAAACATAAGGGGATTTAAAAAAAAAAATCAAGTTAGACATTGCTTACATTAAAGATGAAGCACATTTTTTCAATCAAAATTGTCTCATTTTACACAAATCCAGGGTCCAAAGTGTCAACATTCCCCAGTGTCCTCATGTGTCAGTGCTACATTATGACAACAGACAGTCCAATCTTGTGTGCAGTTGTAGCTAAATTTAATCCAACTCATACCTAATGTGGCTTTATCAGACATTAAGTACAACCTTTCTTTAAAAAAAAACAACTTGAGGTGCAAAAAAAGTAATCAGATGCAGAAACTAATCTTTAGCACCATAACTTGCTTTGGACCCCAAGTGGATACACATGAAATGCACTGTATCCATACACTGTGAAAAACTATACTTTAGTTCCCATCAATAACACAGAACATAGCTGAGTCATGGAAATATGTGTACAAACTGTTACATGTGTTGTAATCAAGGTAGGACTCATGAATCATCAAGAGAAAAATAAGTTAGAATGTCAAAATGAACAGCAGGATATTTCACAAGTGCATATTGTACAGTGTTTAATCCCGCAAAACATCATTAAAGGTAATACAGTAACATTTGGATGTGGGATCACAGCCCTGATTGTCCCCCATTGTCAACCCTTTTACATTTATTATGTATTCATTACAAAGAACAACAGCTTTCTGAATCTTGGCTCAAACATTCATGTTTGATGGGGATGTATTTCAGCACGTAACTCTAACCAGACTTCGGTCACGTCGAGGCCAGAGGCCGCAGAAGCTCCAGCTTTGACTCCAAGGTGACCCTCTCCTGGTGGACCACCTGCAGTCAACCCCCCCACCCAAAAAAAAAAACCCATTTGATCACTACACCTCAGGCAGCAATTACATTCTAATCACATTATCTGCTTTATTTTCCATGTTAACTATAGTCTAGAACAAGAATAATCCCCTAAATTAGATTCCTCTCTTAGTTTTAACAATAATAGGGACAAAAATGTAAATATTGTCCTGAGGGTGGCACTAGAGGAGTGGTCAATACAGTCTTTTTGATTTTTGACTATACTAACTCTGTCACATGGATTCATCGAAAAGAAGTTTGCCATCTGAGTGTAGAGGCAGACTAAAGTTGACTGCCCCAACTAGCTCACAAGCTTTGGTTGTCATAGTAACGATAGTCTACAACAAGATCATTGTAGTCCTTAATGTTTATTACACCCCAATATATCAAAGTGTTGGACAGAATGTACAGCATATATAGATTATTCTGTTCTTAGCGGGTCCCGACCTTTTTGGCTATTAAAAATAATCAATGTTCACTTTGGACCCATCGAGTGTGAAGGCAGTTCATCCAAACTATTTTGTCTTATTGTGGTCTTCCTTGGTTTAATTTGATGGAGTTTTAGAAGCCTGTTTGGGTGGAAGTGTCTAAAATCTTTCATCATCTTGTGACTCCTCAGATTTATCATGATGGCTGTTGGGGGGGTTGGGAACCACTGCACTACAGTTAAGGTCATGAGGTAAACTCATGGCCATCTGCTCATTAGATCATCTATAGATTATTTTATATGAAAAGATGACATTTTTGGCATGAGAACAGTGGAATGGCCAAAATGAAAAGTGTGCTGACCGATGGTGGTGTTCAGGATCACAAAAACATGTGAATACTGTACTGTGAATCAGGACTACCCATGACGAAACTTCATTTCTGTCAGTTCTGTGCACCAAAGTGTTGGACACATCAACTAACATCGCCATCTTCAGCCATAATGGAGGAAAAGACTTTATGGAAAATATCATAAAGGCTTTCCATAGATTTTCCTCTTTGTGCATCAAAATATTGACTTTTTTTTTTTTTTTTTTTGATATTTGCGGTTTTCATTAAGATCTTCTTGACTTGTTACTCGTACACGTGTGTCCTTTCAAACGCTACTTGAATTTTAGTGGAAATGTCAAGGAAGAGCTACTGTATTCCTTTCCATCCAGCTTCTTGTCTTTCCTTTCCTCACACACCCTGTTGCTGTTGGATGTCTGACCAGCCCAGGCTCTATTCTGAAGAAGACATTTGCGAATGCCAATGGCTGTTTGGTATTTCGTCAAAGCCTGAGTCTATATAAAGAGACATACTGGTATGCCTTTCTCTGCAAAAATTCCACAGATGCTTCGAGGAACTAGCAGAATTAGAGCGCATAATCCCGGATTACTACGTATTCAAGGGAGAAGATTGTCATAAGACTTTAAAACCATCTCACAATCAAACTGCATATTTGGATATTTAATATTTTAGTCTCTGATGTATTGACGCTACAAAAGTGCTACATGTGAGGGTGAAGGTTTCGCGACGGGATCATTTACGGGGAGAATGACAGGCATGCAGCATGTGTTCCAAATGTGAGTGCCACAGGCAGATCCCCAGAGCCAACAGCCAAGTCTGTGCCATTAGTTCAGCTATGAGTGATGGGTAATGGAGCAGATAGTTGAGCTCGGAGCTTTTCACCAAGCCGGACCAGCGGGAGCGTTTGCTGTCGCACTCATTTGAAAACAGGAAGAATTTAACTTCTGACAAACAATTGAAAGAGTTTGAAACGGTATTAACATGAACTCTACCAGCCCTCTCATGCTTAGGGTGTAAATGTAGTGTATAAAGTCCTTGTCCTTTGATTGAGCTGTGTTTTTTTTTTTCCCATTTCACAGTGTCCTAAAGCAGGAGGGAATGTCAGGAAGTCACTGTGGCCAGCCACTGAGGTAGTCCACACCCACTCACAGAGATTAACACACGCTCCTTCAGGAGTTTAGCGCATGCAGACTGGTTGCATTTACAGCTACAAGAGAGTTGTGCTCTAAGAAACAGAATATGGGCTGACCTTGAGCTGCTGTTGGAGTTCGCTATTGAGACGCGTCAACACCGCGTTGGTTTCCTTGTTTTTACGGATTGCCATCTGGATCTCCTTCTTCTGTCTGGGCGGCAGCCTGAGAGAGAATTTTATCCACTTTTCAAATCATTACAATTAATTTTCTAGAGAAATAGAATATTATAAAATGACCTTGTTCAGAACACAACTAAAGGGAATAAAAGAATGAATGTCCACCTAGTTCCTGAGCGCTTTATTTAGGTCTAGACACGGTGTTTGGAGATGGGATTAAAAGCCTTGAGTTTAAGTGAACAAACTCTGAAAACAATGGGATGCTCCACTTACAGACAGTGGATGCCGGCATTATCAGGCGAAAGCACGGGGTGCTTACATCAATCATCCAGCCATTGCTGGCAGTCACAGCTATTATTGATGGCCACCTTCTACTGCATTGACAGACAGTTTCAATGAGCTGTCTAGTCAATGAGGAGACAGGACCACACATGCTAGAGCCATCACGGAGGGTTAGGGAACACCTTCATGTCTGTTCTGGAAGGCGTTTAGAGCTGGTTTAGAGCTTTTTCTTCTTGAAATCAGCTGCCTGTTGCAGCTAAAATTGATAGTAATGAGAGTTGAGAGAGTGAATATAAGCAACCCTTTCACACTGCATTTAATGATCTGATCCCTTCTTGATATTAAAATATTGATTAGAGCAGCTTTGATGAAAGTAACCTTACTATTGTAGTGTTCTCTCGCAGATATTTTAGCCACTGCTACTAGTTTGACTTAATTACACTAAAGTAAACTCATATAACTTAACTAACTTTTGAGCAGGTTTGGCGGGGGGAGGAAACGGCACGCCAGGCGGTGGGACGGTTTCCGGGTTCTGGCTCTCTGGGTTGTATTTCCTGCGGACGGGCTTCTGCGGTGCCTGACTGTGAGAAACTCCAATCACGTCCTGAAGGAAAGTTTCAGTCATTAAATTTTTATTAAATTAAATAATAATTAGCCCCCCCCCCCCCCCCCCCCCACCGGGAGATACACACACTCATAAAATAAAACGAGAGCGGGTCTCGAATGTCTACGTTAGCATTGTCGACCTGTTTCGAAGCACTTGTCAAGTCTTCAGTACTTGGACCAAATCTAGAGCGTGGACCCTGTTCTTCAGGCTTCACACTGCTCTCCTCCTGCAACACGGACAAAACAAAAGCATGAGTAAAATTCAGTAACACACAAAAACACATGGCCACATAAACGATAAAAGATCTCTTCCCACTGAGGGCCAACATACTAAGCGTGTTGATGTCACGATGAGGTTAAATAATACGAAGGGGCTGCTAAAGAGGGAGGATGAAATGTGCCTGCCCTGTCCTGCCTGTGGATAAATCAGTACCTTCCCTGCAGGGACTGCGATCTAGTGCTCTCCAGGCACGGCTCCCTGCCTGCTCAGGGGCAGCCATGATGGATTAACTTGCTTTTATTGCATCCTCTTGCTGCATTTCAGCCATCATTCTCTTCTGGACATAATACATAAAGTATCAGCACCTGCTTTCACTCAGCAGAGAGGTTAATAGTGCAAGAGTGTAAAGACAGGTCCTACACTTGAAGGTCATTTTTTAAAGTTTATCTCATTGCAATACTACTAATTCTACAAAATTAGTTGCTGCGAATGTTGAAGGCATTTTTTTTTTATAAGACAGCAAACTCCTGTACTTTTTCTGCACTACATCATTTCCCATATGGTAATGTTGGATCTAGTGAATTCGATCTGCTAATTTCTCTGGGCTTGTGGTGGCAGTTGAAATGCCTGGGCTTTCCTGATGGTTTAAACAGGCTAATGCTGCTGCTCTAAATTGTGCCCAACAAACCTTTAAAAAAAAAGAAAGAAAAGAAATCCATTTTGCTGAGCAATGCAACTGACATGCAAGCACCAAATAAATGAGGTTCACTGCGCCATTGGATGGGAAACGCAGCCACAGCATGGAAACATTTAAAAAAGGCACAGTAGTAGTTGCTACAGTGGCAATAAACCACAGGAGCACCGTTGGCAGCATGGGTGGTCACATCTGCCATAGGTCACGGCTGTTTCACTCCAGCAGTGGAAGAGGGCTGAAGAATTATTGTCATTGTCACATCGGCCTTTTGTGGACAGGATCTCTACAAGTGGCCTCATTTAACTGATATATAAACAGGAGGAAACAGATAACTTTGACCCCGTCTAACTCTCTGAATGCATTTACAAGTGGATCATCTGCAAATTTCTGCACTCTCTCGAGGAGACAGTGGGCCTTTGTGAGTGTGGATGGGAGTGGACCGGCAGATATGTCTATTTAGCTCTGCTGTGCTTGGACAAAAAAAAATCCAAAAGTGTTTAGGTCTCAGATGCGTTATACTCCCGGCTGCCTGCACACTGTCGCACCAACAACTGCACTGTGGTTTCCTCTACTGACCCTGCTGTGGTCACTGGAAAAGTTTGGAAAAGTGAAGCAAAGTGAAGAGAAATTCAGGGAGGTGAAGTGAAGAAAAGCGACTAAGTGAAGCAAAGAGAATTGAAGTGAAGTGAAATAAAGTAAAGTAACGTGAGGCAAAGTGAAATTAAGTGACGTTTAGTGGAGTGAAATGAAGGGAATGAACTAAACGGTGAAAGCATTGGAAACATTTGCTTTTTGGACGGATGAAGTAAAGTGAATTGAAGTACAGCGAAGTCAACAGAAACTAAGTTAATATTTTGTTATTTTGTTTAACATGGTATTGCCTCATAAAAAAATAATCAAAAAGCACATCTACCGTTTTTCGCTCATTGAGAAATTCTGAATCTATGAAGCTTGTGCCACGCCCACCACCACCGCTAGGTTGGTTGCGCGCTAGGTTGACCGGTGAAAGATCAGCTAGCATCACGATGGCTAGTGTTAGAGGAAACATGGGAGGAGATTCAGCCGTAACGTTACATGTTACATGTACCGGACCAAAATCGGCGGCTAGCAGATGTATCAGAATGCTAAGTGTAGTTAGCATATTTCGTTTACATTGTTGGTTAGCTTGTTAGCTTGTAACTGGCAGTGGCTGACACAGCGTTAGCGGTTGTGAAACGTACAATAACGTGTTCACATCTTGATAGCCAACCAAGTTTGCCTGGGAACTGGCTCATTGGCAGTCGGAATTACAAATTGGAGAGCAATTGGCTTTTATATTTGTGACGTAACAAATCTAGCTCGCCTTGTGTTTAAATCTCAGATTTTGAGGAAGTGCACGGACATCTGCCCCCTTCAATACAGGAATGTGAAAACACTTTTCTAGTGACAAACTTTAGACAGATACAAGCCAGTATAGGCCAGGTTAGACATTTTAGGGGACATAAACATAAGAAAAACTGTTTTCAGTGGAGGGGATCTTTAAATGAAGTGAAGTCTTAAATTGTGTAAAATTAATTTGTGTAAATTAAGTTAAGCTGGTATCAAATATTCACCCTTAGGACTAACATGTTTTATGCTAAGGAAGCTATTCTTTATTATGCCTACAGTTTACTTGTGTCTCTTTGAGGGATTTGGGCTGGTGTGAGTTTCAGTTTGTGTCTTCATAAGCCACCTTTGGGATCGTCCAGTCTTTATGGTTTTAATTTTAGAGTAACTAAACCCCCCCAAACCATTTTTTTTTCAGGTGAATACCAATATAAATGGTTCAGTAAAACATCCTGTGGGAAGACAGAGGACTGGTGTTACGGCACAGGCAACAGCGATGGAGAGGAAGAATTTAAGATACACGAGAGAGTCTGCAGGATTCAACAATTACAAACCACGAGAGACTAAAATAACAGCCTAATGAAGGCCAGATCAGTAATGGAGGACGGATTTGAGGGATCATATGACATCCAAGATAACAGAGGAAGGATTCAGTCAGTCTTGTTTGAATAAAATTAGAAGCGGCAGTGCCCTTTGACCTTAAAACTACATCTGATTTGTCAAACAGGAGTCAGACGGGTGGATGTTATAAACACAGAAACCTTTGTAGGCTGTCTGACCAGAAGGGTCAGAAAATACAAAGACAAGTCAGGTAAATACTTAGCTTTTCTACTGAATTACCAGGAAACTCTTAAACCTGAGTTTAATTAGAAAAGTTGAGCATCTGCACATTTTGTTTATAACGTCTGTTCGCCATACCTATATGGTAATTTCAAACATTGGAGGGTACTTTTCATATTAGTGTCTCTCACAAATGTGGCGTGGGATTAGCATCTGTTTAATTTATCATCAGAATCAATTGGATATGGATTATTAGTTAAGAGGAACTATACTGCTGTACAAATTGAGATTAACGGAGACATGAATGCTATGTCACAGGCAGAAATGCTCTCCAATCGATCACTTAATGCTAAATGAAATAAAAAAGTGTCAGGAAAGACAAATGAAGGACAACGAGAATGAGGTTGAAAAGGCCGAGACTAAATGAGCGACACGTCACTTCAGCCATAAATAAATCCTTGATGTATTCGCTCACTTGCAGTTTGATGCACACCGCTGTCATAACCTTTGACTTCATTTGTCTCTTCGACTAGAGGCCCGTATATTTGACGAACATGACCTCAGCGGCGCATTTACGGCGCAATGTCTGAGATGGAGGGGTAAAGTGGGGGAGTGGAAAATGCGCCCAATCTGAGATGTGGAGTTTTGAGTTTGCCTGCGTTTTTTTCCCCCCCCCATTTTGCAGAAACACTTTGTGTTGCTGCTTGTTACATCCAACTCTAACCAAGACGGAATCAAAGCAGAAAATCCCATTTTATGCTCACCTCCTCTCTGAAGTGACTGAAGTCAGCAAAGTTTGGCTGCTGCACTTTATTCTGGGGAGTTTTCTCTGAAACGTTGACAAAATGAGAAACCTGACGAGAGCAAGAGATGATAGGCACTGATCAGTCAAAGCTTTCTTTCATCATTCATTTACGAGACACTTGTACAGTTGGAGTTCAGAGGAACACTTGATTTAAGAGCAAATTAGCATGGACTGCATACCTGTGAAGTCGATGGTCTCGGAGGAAGAGCTGGAGGAGGTTGCAACCATCCACTTTTTACCCCTAAAATCCACACAAAATACCACTGAGCTATAAACCAGTGTGGCAATATTTTTATGTTGCTCTCAGGGGTCACATTTCTCTCTTTAAACCAAAAAAATAAACCACCCATACTTTCATAATCACCGACTTCAACTCTCAACTTTCAGGCTGAACAATAAAACCTACCTATCTCCATTTCCCCTTTTTGTTCGCCCATGAAAGAAGAACTGTCATAAACACAACACAATAACTCGGTTGTGAAATGCACCTCAGCTCCTGTGGTTCACGCTCTGAGTGAGTGTGTGTTACGAAACTTTTGTGAAGACGGAGGGAGTCTGTGGCTGTGAATCGTACCTGGAACGCCCTGCTGGAAGAGCTTGTTGAGGTCCAGTGAGGAGGCCCGAGAGTGGGTCTTCTGGGGTCGAGGTGGAGGGGTGGGAGGCTCCTCTGCTTTCTTCATCGCATCCTCAAAAGACGTGCTGGAGTAGGACCTGGAGGTGAGGTCATGTGGGGGCGGCAAAAACAACAAGTATAATGAGGCTAAAGAGCAACGCTGGACTTCAGAACACTTGTTCATTTCTTTGTTGTCATTTTCACCTCGGCCTAGTTTTCATCCTCATCTGTGGGTCCAGGTCCTGAGGCGGCTCTGTGAGGAAGGATACGTTAAATGAGCAAAGGCACTCAGTCAGACGTTTGATCTTGTTTGAGTTGGCATAAATGAGAACCAATGACTTCCCTGTTGAACCACAAACTGTCATTTCACGCGAGTAAAGTGGCTCAATGCACCTGAACACCGCAGCGTGCTTACAGAATACCGTAGACTTCAATTTAAGAATTTTTTTTATGCTGCAATCTCAGTTTAATAACACTTGAACTTGTTTTCATTTGACCAAGTATCTGTGTTACACGCAGTGTGTATGTAGAGGAATAAAGTGTTAACTGTTATTTTCCCACATTAAAAAGGAGTTTAAGTATCACCTGGCCTCTTTGGAAGAACACCAAGCTGTAGCGTCTGTTTCTCTTGAGATGTTGCGGCCCTCTTCACACCCACATCTGTAATGCACACATCAGCAGTAGGATTATGAAGACTTGATGACTTCAGCATGTACAAACCTATAAAGAAAATTTCTACAGCATGTTATTTTAAAAAATCCAATCAGAATACAATATTTTAATATAGTATACATTTCAAAATCACTTATCATTACATGTATATACTGTTTCCTTGACATATTTTTATTCGTAGCTTCAAAACAAAAAAAAAATTTTGGGAGCGCAACTATCTCTGTTAACATTTTGTTCACTCACATACGTCTTGGTTTGGATTTTGGGACACATTTCTTCAGTATTTTTGGATTGATGGCTCAAATTAATTCAAAAATGGTGTATCTGAATTTACCTTGATTGCATGTTTCCTCTTTTAAATCTTGTTTTGTTGTGGCCAGACTTGGTTGGAGCCTCTCTATAACGCTCCGATCCTAAATGAAAAAGAAAGAAAGAAAGGAGACAATGTAAAATGTAAAAAGCAGTTTAGGAAGTACAAGCTGTTGGTCTCAGCTCAAAATGCTGATGGGGATACTCTTGAAATAACTTGGAGCAGCAGCCTCATGTTCAGCTTGTTAGTGCCCCCTACAGGCAACAAAGAGCGACTTCACTTTCTTTTCTTTTTTTTCTGAAACTCGCATTTGATGATTGAAGATTTGATGTACCACCTGATTCGGCCTCAGTTCAGCACTCTCAAAGACGATAAGAGGCTCTGCACTCTGCCAAAAAAAGCACAGTTTGAATTTAAGTTTAATTCTGAAGTAAGTGGAGAGCAAAGACAGATACGCTGATGAATGGTTCCGATTGGTGCCCTGACCTCAGGAGTATCCGGTATGTTCTCTTCCTGCTGGGTGAACCCTGGCCGCAGGGTCGGAGGAAGGCTCTCTGGAAGAGGGTAACCGTTCTTGCGCGCCACAATCAAGTGAAAGGCTGTGCAGAACTCAGAGAAAGTGAGAGCTCCATCTCTATCCACATCACTCAACTCCCTTAAACAAAACATGAGTTTAAAAAAAATGAAAAATATCTGCAATATCTTATTGTCTCAAACAATAATCCTGATTATTAAATTTAGGTTAATAATTTTTATATGTTTTCTGGAAAGAACTATGTAATTTTATACTGATTTGAGAAAAATGGGAATTTCCTTGAGAGAAAAGCTCTAAAAAACATTAATTAATAATTCACATTTCCATGTTCATCTAATCTGCTGGTGCACTGACAAAAATACTCTCCAGTTAAGTAGGCAATTAATTGCTAATTTATTTATTATTGTATTGAAAAGCACAGATGAAGACAGTTTGTATTTTCCCTATAATTTGTGCTAAAATAGTTTTTGGGGATATAACAGAATTTATTCTGAATTACAGAATAATTCTGGTAAAGTGTTACCAAGATAAGATACTGTGTTATCTCATATAAACGTCTTGAAAATGTGTATAATATAATGGTGTTATCATTAAAGGAGTAGTTCAACACATTGCAAAATATGTGTATTCCATTCTCATTTAGCTTAGCGTTGCATAAAGCCTGTAAACAGAGGGTAACAGCTAGCTTAGCTGTGCCAAAAGATAAACTCTATCTAGCATCAACGGCATCTCTAAAGCTCATAGCCCCCAGTGTTGCTTATGACAACTTGGTTTATGAAATGATTTAACAAACTATATATACTGTAGCTTGTTAATTAACTAACATTAAAGGGAGAGCTTGATCTATGAGTTAGCTAAGCTAACGACTAGCAGGGTTTTAGCTTAGCACTGCGAGCTGTTTTCCCCCTGTTTTCGTTGTGCTAAGCGAACTGTCTCCTAGATTGATAGCTTCATATTTACTCTACAAACATGAGAGTGGTATTGATCTTCTAATATAACTCTTGGCAAGAAAATAAATAAATAAAATAATATAATATATAAATATTCCTTTTAAAAATTGAGACTGTGACTAACATCTTATTAACCAATTGATAAACTTTTTGGTTTTAGGATGAGAAGGCAGCAAATGAGTCATCTGTTTCACTGGCCCCAGGAACAGAACAAGGTCAGCCAACGCTATGAGTCAGCACTTACCAAATGTGGGAAAGCTCCGGTATTGGCAGCTTGGACTTTGTGAAGAAGTTCTTTGCAATGGCCCCTGGAAAAGAGTCACAAAGTGGTTAAACAGTTTGTCTTTTTATAAGTAGGTGCAGCAGAGGGGGGCCCTTACCCAGGATGAGAGCCCCCAGGTCAGGCTGCAGGCTCTTGAACTGATTAGTGTAATACTCCAGCTGTTCCTCTGTGATCCTCCAGGGGTCATTGTCAGTATAGTCCACTCCGCCCTGCTGGTCCAGCCTCTCTGATGAGGAAGCCTGGGAAGATAGACAGGAATCATAATGCAAACTTAAAGAACTATTTACAAGATTTCATAGCTATTTAAAAAAAACCTGTCTTTACCCGAGCCATAGAAGAATGCTCCACAGTGGGTTTGGCCCCGTAGTTGCTGGGAGACGAGTGCTGATCTAACTGAACGATCGGTCGCGAGGAATGTTTGCTTTCATAGGCTGAGGGATAGGACAGAAGAAAAAAAAAATACAGCTTTGGTGAGGGAGAAACATGCGATGATTTCCTACCAATTACACCCCTTGAAAACATGATCTGAGAGACTGAGAGATTTACAGATCAAAGGAGCAGCAGCAGCAGTAAAAACTCCGTCTTTTTCATTTAAATTCATTTCTAATTTATAACACATGACTAGTGCACACATGCATGTTTTGAGTTCGTTGCAGGATTTCAGTTACCTACAGTGGCAAAGAAAAAGTATTATGTACTGAAAATGGTCCAAACACGCTGAATTACAGTATATTCACTGTGCTAGAATAGTACATGAAAACAGACGTGAAATTACGGAGTTAAAAAAAACCCATGTGGCTGAGTTAACAGTATAATTTTAAAACCAACAGACGAGGTAAATGTGCAAAGTGTAGCGTTGGAAATTGGCTTACTGATCTGTGAGTCAGCCCCGTTTCTCTGCTGGGTGTACGAGTAACTGCGGTAGGTCAGAGGGGAGCGAGGCGGTGAACTGCACGGTGATCGTGGTGGGGACCAGGGTTCCTTCAGGGACACAGAATATGTGACGGGAGGAAATACATATTTTCATATTTACCCTGAATTAAAATTCCTTAAATGTCTGGGTCTGTTGGTCCAGTGTAGGTGGATGAGGTTTCAGTGATCATGCGTGATCATTTTCTGGGCACAAGAGTGCATGAGCATATATTGTTTGTTTTGCACCAGCCCCCCATAGAGATGCATCGCCTCAAATCGACTGCTGGGGTTCAAATGCTCTGAATATCTACCGTTTCCTTTTTCACCTTTTTCCCAATAGACATGTAATTTACGACAAACAAAAAAACGTGGGAAAACTCTGCAATAATCCACATCCTTAACAAAAGAGAGGATTAGATTTATCCTCATGGGTTCAATTATCACTCTTTGGGAGAATTTTATGTCTTTATCACAGAGAGGACAGTGGAGAGATGACAGGAAATGAAAGGCAAAGAAATGGTTGAATGCCATGTATCAATGGCTGTCGGCCAAACTCAAACCACGGAAATTAAGATTCATGTTCGGCGCCTTAACCCCAAGGCTGCCACAATGATGATATTTAAAGGATGGTTTCAAAATTATTCTGAAAACAATAATCATGTGCCCACTGGAACAGTGAAGCGTTCTTTGGTTGCTGTATCATTTCTCATGTTCATACAAGCCATTCAAAGACCCCCTCCTTTAGTGATGGGGGGGGACCAAAGTCCTCATTTTGTGCAAGAATATATTCAAAAGTTAACCTGAACTTTATGTGAGGTGTCTGCAGTCTGTGTTAATCAAATCCAGTGGATATCTTCTGTCTTCAGGATTTCATTAGCGTTGCGGTTCGGAGATGTCTCTCTACATTTGAGTGTCTGCATGTTCGCGGACGGTGTGGTACCTTCAAGGACACTCGTCATTCTCTTATCTCTCACCAACAAGGCATTTCTGCTCTGATGATTAGCTGACTGGAACGTCTCAGTGCACCATTCTTGGCCAACTTAACATGTAAACAGTGATCACGCTTTATTTGTCTTCCAAACTCAAATTTAGCTTTATAAATCTAACACGTCAGACGAGCTGGCAAGGGCTAGAAGGCGACTTGTGAAATATTCAGTTTACCTTCTTTGTGTTGGCTTCCAGGTGTCTGAAGGCGCTCCTGTCTGCTGGGGTCCAGGTGACAGAACCAGGTGCAGTCCCACCCTGAGCCCCCTGACCATCTATGCTTGGAGGGGCGGTTGAGTATCGCATCTCTGGTTCATTCTTCAGGTCAACAAATCTGGGCAGGGGTAGATCTAAAAGGAGACAAAAGGCGTTTTTTTTTTAAATTTGTAATTCTTATTTAGCATTATGCTTTTTTTCTTTTCTTTGGAAATAAGTCAAAAACAAAAGTATTTAATGTGTAAAAAGACGTTTTTTTTATTGTCTTGTGTGATCAGTAGCTTCCAGTATGATGACCTTTGATACATCTAGAATTAGACTGAGGGAATTAATCAGGGATGAGCGTCTTTACATAACTTATCCCGCTGAGGTGACCTACCATTGAGCCACACTGTAATTAATATAAAACTCTGAACATACTTCTTCTAATAATCCATCACGCTGCCATGTGCTACGCAGAAAACAGATTTTCTCTTTGGTCGGGTTGTGACTGATTTTGTGCTCTTGTAATAAAGGTAAACCCACTTAGCCCTTTCCACGCGACTCGCCTTTCATCCAGATTAGACCAAATCCTGCCATGTTACGATAATCTCCTGATCCCCTTTTGCTCTCATAAGACGCCTCCTCTCTGAGCAGCAGACTTACTGGCTGTTACGCTCTCCAGGTGGATGGGCAGACCAGACTGGGCGGCCGCGAGCAGCTTCAGGGCCACGTAGAATTGAGGTGGACCAAAGTAGCCCAGACGCTTCGCTCCACACACCTCGGTCACCTGGAAGAGACAAGTGAAGACTGAAGGAAAGCTGTTTTCTTTAACAATACATTACATTTCATTCTGACTACAGTGTTTTCTTTTTAAATCAGAAACCCAGTATATAGCCAGGACCAAAGTGAGCATAAGCACCGTGAGTCCAAAATTAGAGGCTCTTCTAACAGAATAAAGCTCAAAGGAACAGTATGTAAGGGATCAGCAGCACAGTGGGATCTGTTTATCCAGCACTCTTTTGATTAGAGGTACAATGACTGCTTTGGTGGGGAGCAAAGAAGATTAGGATTACGTAGGACAATCAAGGAAATATTCTTCAAAATATTCTGTAACTGAAAGAAAAGAAAAGGAGGTTCTGGAAAAACTAAGACTGCGCAGTTTATTTTTATTTAACATCACGTGGCTGTTAAATACAATACTGAAACAAAGCAACCCTCAATGACAGTAATTCCTCTTTGTTGTGGGAGTGTTATCTAGTTTACCACAAGGCAAGTATGATGGTCCTGTGGGGTCTTTATTGTGGGTCTTTAAATGGCTCCAGAGACCTATTCTGGAACCACTTTTTGACAGTGTGGGCACCGATGTGAGGTGCTGAAAGTGGAATGTGTTTAGAGCCGTTTTGCTGCAGACAGGCTGCTGCTCGACTCCGGCAACCTGTCAGACAGTGTCTTCACGGAATGGATAATTTGCTTAAACACAATTTTTTTTTTGTCAGCATAATATCAACTGTAAAATTAGAGGTATTAAAACAAGTTTTGTTTTTTTTTATACGTTGCCCCTCTATAATATGACACACACTTCCCTGAAAAAGTGTAAAATGACATGCTGTGGTTTTACAGGCTTAGCTAACTGGCTGCCGGTGGTATATAGAGGTATCGACCTTCTCATCTAACTGCTGGTAAGAAAGCCAAAGTGAATGTTCCCAAAACTTACCACAATTGCCACACAGACAACCTGGGCCGTGGTGCTGTGGCCTTGGCCGACTGTTGCTTCATTTACCCTCAAACTGTAACCAAACATTCTGTATGTATGTATAT
>JBBPCS010000375.1:2255353-2274281 GCA_037974645.1 Hollardia meadi
TGCTTAATTTCCTTTGTGGCTTCCATTAATTACCCCCCCCCCCCCCCCTCCCAAAAGACTGTCCACTCTTGAACAATAACCAATAAAGCAGAAGTTGATATTTATCTACATATGGACATTATTTACTGTACTTTTACAACATCTTGTCAACATCAATGACAATCAAATCATTTCTAACTGTGTGCAAATTGCATAGTGTGCAGGTTTTGCTACCGTAATGGTGACTACTTGCTGGAGTTGAACTCTCTCTACAGAGCTACAGACTCATCGGAGAGGCTCTGTGAGCACGTGGCAGTGGTGCGCCGACGTTACTTTACTGGACGCTTGTGTGGTTTGAAGACTCTCCAATTCAGATGCAAACGTTTCATTCAGATTCCAAGTACTTCTAGCGAGCGTGCCTCTATTAAAGTATCAATATTAAATATCACAATTTTGGTCAATATTTGATGAGGCCTATTTTCTAACAATGCAGCTTTCAGGGGCTCAGAATCAATATTTCAGAAAAGAAAGTTAATTTTTCATAACTTTAGCTTTGAAAGCCCAAGTGCATTATTAATATCAGTTACAAGAGTAGTGAGAGAAGTGACAGATTCCATATGCATTTTATAAACATAATGGAGGTGAAAACGATACGCTGTGCACTGATTCCACTACAAATCTGGACTATGCTGTCAGCCTCTTAGATTTTTCCTGGCAGGAGGGGGGGGGGGAGAAGATTTCGGTCAAAGGCTTTGTATTTTTCCACCCCTGCTGTGTTTGAAATCCATCAACTGTCAGGAGAGTTCGTCTCTCTTTAACTGTTCTTTCATAGCAGTTTAGAAATCCCATTTCTGCTGTTCTTTTTCTTTGTCCCCCTTTTGTTTATGGGTCTTATCGAGAGTACCATCTGCAGTCTCCCCTCCCTCGGCTACTTGTATATCTCCTCCTCCTCCACCTCCTTCCTTCTCCTTCTCCCTCTCTCTGATGATCTCCACCAGCCTCTGAAACTTCTGGTTTAACTCCTCCATCCCTCCCGCCGCTCGCCCATCGTCCTTCTCTCCATCGCTCTCCAGTGAACTCAGTGACTCAGCCCTTGAATCACGGCCCTCAAACTCATAAGTCTGCAGTGAGTCATAGGGCGGCTGCGACAGGTCAAAGGTGACCTGATCCAGACGGATATTCAGGAGGTCTTCCATGCGGAGAGGCTGTGGGTTAGTGGATTCTGTTCTCGCAGGCTCCGCCCCGCACGCCCAGCCTCTGTTGTTACCAAACACCCCTCCAGGTAAGGACAAAGGCTGTGGGGTCAAATCCTTTCTCTGAAGTCTGCACATGTTCAGAAGCTGCACTCCCGCTGGGTACAACCCGGCGCCACTAGTCCCATTCATGAACGTCCCTCTGCTGTTTGGATTCAGCGAGCCCACAATGCTGTATGTGTCTCCTGTCACGTAAACAGGAGGATTTTGAGAGTTGATTTGACTGCCATTTGAATAATTTTGCTCTGAAACGGAGGGAATAGAGGAATCAGTGTCAATGTCATCTAATGTGCAGCTGGTGGCTCCAGTGCTGATCTGAGTCTGTGATGACCCTGGTCGCCCTTCTTGCTGGTTTGACGAGGAGCTGGTGTGACTTTGGCATGAAGACTCATTTGGCTCACACTGGGTCAGACTTGCAGCGTTGTTGGCTGGTACTGACTCTGTTTCTGTTGGGTTTATCTGTGAAAGAGATGATGAAGGAAGACGTTAGATGATTCTGACACACATGCAGGGGTACATGTATGGAAGCAAAAATAGGCCACAAAGATTTAAATTTCTTATCAAGTGAAAAATTGCTAATCGTGACATTTAATCCCAACTGAATCTTGTTGAAATTTAGATACTTCTGAATAGACTGTACTGAATTTCTATACTCAGAAAGCCATCTAGCTAAATAATGTGGTTTGAATAAGATAATTTCAAGTTTTGCAAATGCAAGAACTTTTTTGGAGGGGATGACAAATCCAGATGCGCTCATCTGAAGCTTCCACTCCAAAAAACTCACCAGCATAAAATCTGTGTTTAAATTTAACCAATTTTGAGCAACCAGATTTCTTGACCTTGGATTTTTAGATTCAGAAATGACCAATTTGAACTTAAATATAGCTTTTTGAATATTGGAGACTTGAATTTCGTATCTAAATTTGTGAATTTGTGGAAAAACAAACAAACAAAACAAAAAAATCATTATCGTTAAATCAAGTTTTTGAAGTCACATCCATTGAAATTACTGAAGATATTTTAAAAAAGAGTAAAAATTTTAAATGTCATAAATTAAATATTTGCCCTACTTTAATGTTAATAACCTTATTTAATCATAACATGTATTATTCATTGTATTTTCACAACATTTTGACAGTGACAATATAGTCATTTCTAACTGTGTGCAAATTGCATAGTTAGCAGGTTTTGCTATGTAATAGTGGCTACTTGCTGTAGTTTAACTTGAATTTCAACAATAAAGGCCCTAAAAAGTTTTGGTTCATTTACTTTAGTTGATGTCGCATGACAGATTTATGTTTTTCTGTTTTTGTCTGAGCACTGATTTGAGATGTACAGGACTTCGAAAAGGTGATGTCACTTACTTTCGTGCACCAAGCAGGATAAAGCAGCATTTGAATCAGAATCTGATGACAGATGGTGTGTTGCTACCGTGACTGTCGATCACATCTGATTAAACCACACCCATGAGTTTCTGATGAGTCACACTGTTGTTCTCATGAATACTTTAGGCTTTATTACAGAGAAGCACTATTATTCATTTGGTTAGACTATTTAAATCCTTATGGCCTTCTATATTTTCATCTGTTAGTATTATATTCTGACCTTGGCCTGATTCTGATTCTCTTTTGTGTCAGCAGCGTTTGCTTCATTGCCTTCTTTTCTATTGTTAATTTTGCTCTTCGCCAGCGTGTGTTCTGCTTCGTAACAACCAGAGCTCATCTCAGAGGAGCCCAGCAGAGGCTCAAAGGTGCTCTGGTTCTGAAAGACAAGGGAATTGCCAATTTGACCTCCGGACAGCCCATGGGTCAGCTGCGTTAGCTGCAGACCTGCCTCCAGTGGCCCAGCTGGATAATCTCTGAGAACAGGCAGTGTGTGAATGCCATAGCAGAGGCGGCCATAGAGTGGAGCGGAGCCCGGCCGCTGCTGAGGGTCCAGGCCGGGGCGCGGGTTACGGCTCCAGCTGTACGTCCTGGCCCGTGGCGGATTCTGCTGGGTGTACCATCTGTGCCAAACAATAAATGTCAGAGAAGCACACAGCCACACACAAACATGCACACGCTCCCATGAGCCACCATTGCAAAGACACTATTTATTGGGTTTTTTGGGAACAGCTCACATGTTTCTGTTGTTGTGCATGTGCTGTATTCTGTGCATGCTCTGCAGCGCTGTAATGTCAAACGCTGCGGTGTCTGCTTCCCCTCCCCCCTCATCATCGTAGGATATGATGTTCTCCCTGACATCATCCTCCTCGAAGGGTGAGTGGGAGTCTCGCTTCTGATGGCGCAATGACAGCGAGAGTGCACACACCACTAAAGGGCAAAGAGGAGACTCTTAATAGACTTTTCAGAAGCAACCTGACACAACTGCTCGGCATCTTTCAAAAAGTCACAAACACATTTATAGTACTTCAGAGAATTTGAGGAACCTATCAAGCCTACCCAGCAGAGTGGTGACGCAAGCCAGCATGGCCAGTAAGGTGACCAAACTGAAGATGAGAGATGTAGAGGCGGACGGCACAGGCAGACAAACCATGTGTCTCTCCCATCTCCTGTCCTTCTGTTTCCCCCTATCCTCTGTCTGCATACCCCCTCGCAGACAGGGACAAATGGTCACAGTGACCGTGCCAGTGTTGGTCAGACCCGAGGCACCGTCGCGCAGCACAACTGGCACGTAGAGGGTGAGTAAGGATGAGGAGAAGCCAGGGAGGGGCTCCAAGGCTGACTGGAGCACCAGGCTGGCTGTCACACCTGATAACATGGCAAAGAAACAAAAAACAAAACACACGCGCACACACATCAATAATGGTCACTGCACGACAAGCTTGCACCAGTTTTGGCTGGTGTCATGTTTTTGGATTGAGCATGAAAAAGAAAAACAGAGCTAATTGGTGTAACCTCCAGTTTCCCGGATAGTGAGGTTGAGGGCAGAGCTGGACTCCGGAGGGATGCTGAAGTGGACCGGGGAGTCCTGTCCTCCCTGGTCCCTGTCGATGGCTCGCAGAACCTGAACCACCTGTATAACACAGATCAGGATGGAATTTACATTTTTACACGTTTATCTAAAGAATTATCAACATAAAAAGCAATCTTTGGTAGAACTGCTGACATATGCAACAAGTGAAAAGGGGTTGCACGTGGAGAAGGAGAGTAAGAAAATGAAATCAACCCCCCGTTTTTGATACTATTTATTGTGAGCATATTTTCTGCAATATCCATTCAGTGTATTTCCATCTAATTACCTCTCTGTATAGTATTGTCATTGTTAGACACAATGCATTACATCTATTAAAATAGTACTGTTTTTTTATTTATTTAATTTTACATCAGACCCACAAAAACAAAACGAGAACGGACCTGACCGGGGGCACTGGAGTCACATACAGACGTTGTGTACTGCCTGTCCAATTCCGGCGCATTGTCATTCTGGTCTAGTGTCTCTATGGCAACCACAACCCTTGACACAAGATTTGGATTGTCTGAAAGAAAAGGAACCCGACACTAATGGTGAAATTATCACTGAACTTCTATCATTTCCACTTTGTATTTCCGACCCCAGGCGGTGCTCTCGGTGAAATATGACCCTGGTAAGCTTTGCTGCTCATTGCACCCAAGGGCAGAGGGGCTGACATACCCCTCTGTGTGGCGATGACTGTGATATTATGCCACTGCTCCTCCTCACGGTCCAACTCCATCACTGTGCTGATAAAGCCTGTGTCAGAGGCGATGCGGAACAGAGCCTCGGGGTCTGACTGAGGATCGATGGAGTACCTGCGATACAGAAAGAGGTGCGAGCGGCAGTAGGGAGGAAAGACAATGAAGAGAGCTCTTAGTGAGAGAGTGAGTGACGAAATGAGTGAGTGATGGTGTAACAGCCACCTGATGTTGGTGCTTTGTCCCGTGTCTGGGTCCACAGCGTAGACCCGGCCAACAGAGCAGACAGGGGGGCAGTTCTCAGACACGTCCAGATGGTACCGAGCCTGGGAGAACTGCGGCGGCTCATCAGCATTAAGGACCATGACCCGCACTGTTGCCTGGTCCTTAAAAGGACCTTTCTTTAGGTACCGGGCATCCACTATAGGGTTGGCCACTTCCACAGAGAAAGTGTATGAATTGCAGGCCTCATAATCCAGCAGCTGTTGGGTGAAGAATAAAGCAGCCTCAATCTGTAGGCTATACTTTATTGAAGGTCTCATATATGATTCATATGTACTGCATATGTGCTGTATATTTCTTCTTACGTACAGTAGTTCAATATTAATCTCAGACGCAAAGACACGTTTTTATCTCTCTATATAACTCATGTACAAAGTTCCATCCCGGGGTTGTTCCTTTCTCAAAATGTATGTAATTAATCATCAGCCCCTTCTTTACCTCGCCCTCTACCGCTTCATACTCGATTTCACGCAGCAATAATAGCTTTTGAACGTCGAATGCTTTTAAACCCTCAAAAGTAAAACACTGGCTGCCTTAAACGCGACCTACCTGTCAAATTAGCTACAATTTTTCACACCAGCTGCTTCGTAGTTCATTGTTATTCACTAATTGCTCGTGCAGAGCCTTGGGAGTCTGAACAGAATGCGTTCGAGTGGAGTAATAGAATTTTTAAATGCCAAAATAAAATTAATTTGCAATACCAAAGCAAATTAGTTAAATGTCGCTCATTACATATTTTTTTTTCTTATTATGTGGCCATGTAAGAGGAAACAACATGTACCTTTATCCTCAGCTATGAAACTAAACATTTGTTCGTGATGAACCAAGTCTGCTTTGAGCACAGACTGTCCTATTCCTGTGTCTCATCGCTAACCTTGTTCAGCACAATGACAGCCTCTTTGTCTCTGCAGGTAAGATTGAATATTTCGGCCTCCTCAGTGTCCAGGATAGTAAACTCCAACTGTGCATTTTCTCCCAGATCAGGATCAGTGGCAGTGAGACGGCCCACTTCCACACCTGGCGCTGCAAGCTCCGATACGGAGAACGACCACGCACCTGCAGGGTAGAAAACAAGACATATAATGGTTCTGCGTAGCGTGAAAAAAATAAACTCCACAGCAGGATGGTGTCTGACTCAGTTTTGTGTCAAACACAGCTGTTATTAACATAATGCACGTGGCTATCTTTGCTTTCTTTCACATATTACTCACTTGCACATATGTAAATTGGTTGCTGACTGTAATCATTCCAACCTGTCCAAACTGTCTGTAAAGAGATCCTTCCTAATGCAATTACAACAGATATGATGGACAAAATCTATAGTCGTCAGTATATGTAAAAATTAATTAAATTAAAGATACAGTACAAAATCAAATAAGCACCTTACAGTATATTTACTGTGGAATTCCTTTTTGAGGAATGTCCTCTTTTTGCTGAGCTGCACTGTAGACACAAAGAAGGGATTCTGTACTAAAAAGACTGTAAGATTTGAACATACCCACTTCATAAAAATAACTCTGGCTAACTTTGAAATGAATTTTTGAAGATAACATGGACTGTAAGTTATGTTCCCCATCTCTTACATTGGAATTGTGCTAGGAAGTGATCTCCTTTGGGCCACTTGGGAGACGAGGAGCACTTGCGTGGGCATATTTTAAGACAGACAAAAATGTGAAACTATCCTTTAAGTGTCTATCTGTGTACCTCACTTTGCAGCTAAATTGCATGCTACTAATGATTTTATCCCACGTACATATTTAAAGCCCTCATTTGTAAGTTATTCCCGATCACATACTGTGTACATCATTAGGCAATCAACAGAATCATTCTAAACTGAATATCTGTGGGTTTTTAAGTGTTTGAAATTTAAATACATCACTTTGGTCTCCTTGCACACCAGACCCAACAACTGATAATGAAAGCAATCTTAAGTTGTTGTCATGATTTGTTTGTCTGAGACAGATACAGGAAATGACTCCTCAGTGAGCCCTCTCGGTTTCTATCTCGCAATGATTTCGCTTTTTATTAGCTTTTTTAAAATGTTTGCATATGCTCTACATTTGTCTGTCAACTGAAACTCCATTCTTGCATCTCAAGTTCCTAATTGCTCTGTAAACAATGACCAGTGCATAGAAGAGGAAGTCTTGGCTCGAGTACGTCAGAAGCCCTGAAACATTGGCTGTTGCCCGCCAAATCTTTGTCAGACTATAGCTGATGGGTTCCCAGATTGCTCAAACTAGGCTAGCATTGTAGACAACAATTAGTTGATTAAATGCATAGTTGAGTGACAGAAAATTAACCAACAAATGTTTGATAATTGCTTAATTTTCCATTTATCAAGCATAAAATGGCTGGCTAACATTTGCTAGCTCAAACAATGCAAATGTAAATGCAAATTTATTATTATTTCTGGGAACTTGTGATGGGCATTTTCATACTTTCATAGACTTTACTTCAGCCAGCAAAGATTGGTTTTCCACAGCTAATGGGGGAGCTGCGTCACGCAGTGGACCAAAGCAAATAGCAGTAAGGTTTGACTGAACAAGAACAATTTAAAGTAATAATCTCAAAGATCTCCATTTCTTCTCTTTGGTGGCACATATTTTTGGACCCAATTTTTCACAGATCCAAATAGTGTTGTCTGTGTGATGTCTTTGGATTTTCACTTGTTTTCGAAGTTAATCATCAATATTTGTTTACTTGCAAAGCTAGCAAAGACAGGAAAAAAAAACAAACGTATTTTTATTCACAAACGAATTGAAGAGAGAGTCTGTTGCCTTAGCTCTGCCTGCCCTTTCTGACGGACCAACCGATGACAAACGCGTCACTAACCGTGTGCCACTTGGGATTTTTCCTGGGAATGTCGACACAGACAACCAGTTTGTAATACCGCAAATGCAAGAGCTTTCATCAGTGGGCTATAGGCTCAGTGAAATGAAAAATCTTTGAGAGTATTACTTTAAGCTTTGCTGAATTAATCTGTTCTTATTTTATTGTTTCACTGATATGTGTCAGGTCCTATCATTAACTTAACACCACATCATGGCCTCTACATCATTTGTGATGCTGCACGGCAACAAGCTGCTAATTCAGAGAAATGCATTAACCCTAACCACAACTGCGCTACCTTGCTGAATGCTAAATCATTCAAATCCTCCACATGATAAAGATAATTTAAGAACCACACCCCTTGCATTCAAACAGCACACTAAGAGAGCCATTTGCTTAAATCGTGGCATTATTGTCAAACAGAAAATAATGACCTCCGTTAGAGGTGGTGAGGAAGAGAAGATAAAGTCAGATATCAGTAAATAAATAACGTACTGCTGGCATTTGGAAATATTAAATTGCTTCTATAAAGCACTGTATTGCAGCACAATATATCAACGAGGAAAGGGGGGCTTTAAACATTAAGATGAATGGCAGTAAGCAGAGACTGTCATGAAGAAGAAGAAGAAGAAGCAGGAAAGAGGAAGGGGTAAAAAGCGAACAGAGGAGAGGTAGAAGGCCTATATAGAGAAATGCAGTATATGTCTCAAAGTGTTAGATGCATTCTGCAGTGATTTTCCTGTCTATTGAAGCAGAAAGCACTGAACTTTAGGATGAAATATTAATAGCATGGAACAGGGAAAAGCTTGGATAAGAAAAAGCAAACATGATCTTTCACTCTTCGACGTCAAGGCACAGTCCATTTGAATCTCAGGGACCAAACGGGAGTGTTTTATGAATGTTAATGCCACTCATCTTGGCAAAGGTTATGTTATCCCCACTGATGTTAAAAACAATGATTAGGATGAGTGCATCAAATAAAAGAGCAATACGCGACTGACAAGCTACTTTAGAGCTTATATCTTATCTTCCACCTGTCAAGACAACTAAGACCCAAGCGAGGCAAAAAAAATAAATAAATCAGACGGCTGTCACAAATGCCATTACAAGATGTTTAATCATTTCAATCTGTACTCACACAGACACACGGACATTCTACAGCTCCAGAGATTGACAGCGGCCAACAGTAAAGCGATCTGATAACAGCAGCACTTACTCCTTCTGAAGTGAGGGGGGTTGTCGTTGACATCAGTCAGCTTCACAGTGATGGTTGTAGTCCCGGATAATCCGCCCAGATGCCCTCCCATGTCTTTGGCCTGGAGGACGACCAGATATTCATCCTGGGTCTCTCGGTCCATGTCAGGAACTGCTGTCCGCAAGACGCCTGGTGGACGGGAGAGCGTATTATGGAAAAAAAAAAAAAAAAATCACAACATCAACAGATTTCACAGTGACACGATGCCTCTTGAAATCACCATCAAACCGTGGCAAATGCATACAACTTCGCACAAGGACATTGAAAAACATACGGCCCCAGGCCACTTCTGTCTCTGAACAGATCATATAACATGCGATTTAAAATGTTCTTATCCACATTGGACATATGGCAGCAAAGATACAACATATGATTTCTAACCGGACCGCTGGGATTTACGTATGAAGTGTAACCATCAGCTGGAGAGGCATTTTATGGTAAACAGCTGTCCAGACCTGTCTGAGGATCTACAGAGAAATAGTCCTGGCCATGAGTGATGGCATACACCAGCCGGGCGCTGTTTCCATATGTTGGATCATCAGCATCTCTGGCCGTGACTTGGATTATAGACGTGCCTGTGAAAGAGAGGAGGCGACAAAAGTTATAAGTCAAGCGGCCCTTTTAAGTATAGTAGTTAAAGCTGTTGGCTGGTTCATAAGCTTAATGTGATACTCCACACAAAATCTGTCTATTGAATACCAAGTGCTTACATCTGCAGGATTAAAGGGATAATGCACTTCTCTGCTGTCTATCCTTATCTGCAGTATTTCCATAACATTCATCCTTTAGACAAAATGTGACTAAATATCCCATTTTCATGTTGAGAATTTCCCCTCGAATCTCTGGAGCTGTGCCAGAAGCAGTGTATTTAGCTCCATTCTGGCAACATTGTTCGCAAGATACTGGGAATATGTTCGAACAGCAGGGGAGTCAATAATTCTGCAGGAGTAGACTTAGAACTGCAATAATTTGCCGCAAGTATTTTGATAATCAGTTAATTGTGTCAGCCCTTTTTCAAGCGGATGTGACACATTTCTTTATCATGTATGATGATTTTTTAGGGAGCTTTTTGCTGTTGTTACAAAAAGCAATTTCATGCTTTGTATTATGGAATTCATTGTGAGCTCAATAATTTCAAGCAGGACGACATTACTAGAATTTTACAAATGATTTCGGGAGTATCACTTTAACGTTGCTTTAGCACTCTACCTATGTTGGCCATCTCCGGCACCATGGCAACGTAGGGTTCATTGGGGAAGACGGGCGGGTTGTCATTGATGTCCTGCACTCTGATAATGAACTCAGAGGACGGCTCCAGGGCTCGGCCAGTCTGACGGTCTGTAGCTGTTGCAATGAGACGGTACTGGTCCTTCTCTTCGCGGTCTAAAGCCTTGGTGACATGTA
Source organism: Hollardia meadi (assembly GCA_037974645.1). Classification (NCBI taxonomy): domain Eukaryota; kingdom Metazoa; phylum Chordata; class Actinopteri; order Tetraodontiformes; family Triacanthodidae; genus Hollardia; species Hollardia meadi. Next base: position 2,266,009 of record JBBPCS010000375.1, read on the forward strand.
TGTTGCCTGTGTTGCTGTCAATGACAAACACAGAGCCCACTCCCTCTCCCTCCAACAAATACTTGGTGCGGCCGTCTCCTTTGTCCATATCTGTGTGCAGCTGGAAAATAAAAAAACATACAGAGTAAATAACCGCACCATCTTCAGGCAACATCACTTCCGGACACAGTTTGCAGGTATCGCTCATTAACACTCATCTATTTCACTGGCTAGTGCTGCCAACGTGGGTTATGCGAAATGGGCGATTCACATTGAGACGGGATGCGCTCAGTGAGTTTGAAATGAATGGCACCAGGTGTGGAAGATACATATGGGACGAGGATGTGTACTGATGCGTACAGCTAATTAAATCACTGAACCAAAGATGCCATTAGGGGGTTTGTTAAGGGCAGAAACACATCAATATGGACAGTGGCCCTGCACGTGTCCTACATGTATGTTCACAGATGCATTCTGCTACCATCCATCTGTAAATCTTTCTGTCTCTTCTATCCATCTGTCTCTTCCTTCCATGTCTTGTAAATCCATCTGCCTGACTTCCTTGTACCTTTTAAACCACCCCTCGCCAGTCCTTGTGTCGTTCTCTTTTCATCAAGTTACCTCAGATACACAGAATGCCCATCTGCTCATATTTCTCATCCGCCCCACCCCACCCCACCTCTCTTTGATTTGCTTTCTGGTGCAGAAAACTCGTTTGGTATTTAATGGTTGTGGGGATATTAGTGTGAGCTAGATAGGTAAAAGGCCAAACACACAGAAATAGAAAGCTAAAGAGATTACTCAGCCTTCATCACACTGAGCTTTCTGACCAGGAACCTTCACATTTCTATACCCTTAAGGCGCATCTGCACATGTTCATAATCCACAAGGCTTACTCACAACCTCTGCTGTGGACCTCAGATAATCATGAGAACTAAAGCCTAAATTTTAATTCAGCTGCAACAATGACTCTTTACAAATTTACACGAAAATGATTTTGAAGGCGTATTCATACTGTTACACGGAATGTGTTTGTTCGACAGAGAAATAGAGAAATTTAATTGCCTACTTAATGACGTGTGTAGAATCAGCCAAATCATTTGTGTGCTTAAGAAAGATGCTACAGATGATACTTGAAAGTATCTATATATTCCAGCACGTTAACCGCATATATGCTCATGCAAATGCAAGTCACACACGCTGCACGGCAAGCAGGCAGAGACCAGGGGAAAATATAAGATTAGTGGACATTATGTGTGTGTGTGTGTGTGTGTGTGTGTGTGTGTGTGTGTGTGTGTCTTGGAGGATAAAGTTGGGGATTATAGAAACTCATGATAGCATACCCTACAAATTGCTAGATAAGGGACTCAGGGTTTTTTTTTATTCATCCCTACGCCCACATCCCTCTCCTTCCTTTCTTCCTTAAAACAAGCTTCGATTTTGATCCCAACACTTCACCACGAGAGACATCTTTGTCAGAGTCTGTGCCTATTTCGCTCCCCTGCTCTTTGCTCCCCCCCACCTCCCCTGCTCCATCCTCTCTTTTTCTATCCTTCCAGCCCTCATGTCTAATTGCTGGCTCAGTCGTGCTGTGCTTCAGTCAGCATGAAAACACACTCACGATGGGGAAGAAATTTATCCGCCCCGTACTAAGAAAGCTGGAAAAAGAGGAAATTGTCTCTTCCAATTGCTTTGTCATTTTCTTTCCTATTCCATAATCTGAATTTTCCCCTCCTCTCACTCAGGCAGTACATCCACCTCCGGGTTTATATCTGCTTCGCGTTGCTTTCTTTGACAGCCAAATTCTTCCTCTTTCGCACCGGCTGAGGCACCTGTGATTTGAACTGTTGATAACTCGCCTCAAACCTTGCACCGGCAAATGATAATCTGTCTAGTCTTGGCAAATGAACTGAGCTGCCTCTGAGAGAAAACATGCTTCCAACCCCCTCGCAATGCAGGGATGCTTTATTGCATGAATATCACCATCAAGACCATGTTTGCAGAGGAATGAGCAGCCTTGTGTGTCGACTGATTGCTTTAACACCCCCCCACTCCCGACTGTATCAGTAACAACCAGAGAAAAAGATGAAACATTTATGAGGTGTATACTGAACTGGTAGGAATCCAATCTAGACTGTCACTATAAAGTATACTGCTAGCTACAAAGTGGTTGGCAGCATTCCCCGTTAGCGTTACAGCTGATATAATCCTCTGAGTACACTATAGCTGCCAGCAGCTGCATTAGTGTGGAGCACCTGACTGTGAAATTCTACAAGTAAACCCTTGGGATGAATGGTTCAGGTGTGCTGTGGATTAAATCACCTCAGACACTTTTCATGTTGCAAAAGCAGTTGAAGGTTGCTGGTGTTGCGACTGTAAAAACTCAAGTATACAGTGACACGACAAGTGGGGTGGACTGCTGCACAATCACTGCAATTAAATTAATTTATGTTATGAGCACATCATGGGGCATTTTGAGAGTCTTCGCAGGCACATAAATGAAAATTTTTTAGAGACATTATCATGCTTACAAAATATATCTATTTGGTCCTCAATAAATAATATTTGCATGTTTGCTAATATCCCTTAATAGTGCTCAATTTGGTCATTTGTTCTCTGTCAATATCCATAACCTTTGGACATTCACGGTAACATCTCTGTGTGCTCTCAGATTTGCTCACTCAACTTGATTTGCTCTGACAGAACCAGGAGCACATTTTCAACTCGAGTGAAAAAAAATAGCTGGTGCTTTTTTTTGCCTTATAGACATACACAGATGAGGGGGGAAACAGAGAGAAACTGGAGGAAAGTGACAGAAACAAAAAGCTGTTCAGTCAAAGGCTGAGCTGAACCAAAACACTACGACACACTCTCACACAATAGCTATCTTAAAGCTAATCCGTGTTAAGTTGGTGCATTGGCTGTTTGGGGGCAAATAAACACAAAATGTGGTAAACATTTGTGAGAAAAATACAAGGCAAAAATGTTGCACTTTCTTTCTCAAAGCACCTTTACAATGGGCCACAATAGTCCAGCATACGTTAGTAGTAGTGTTTATATTGTTACATACCTACGCCCATATGTACTATTAACTTCAAACCTAGCTATGTTTATATTTAGGTAGCTAAGTTCTTCTAGACAAAAAAGTGAACTAAAGTATTTAGCAAAATTGATGACTGCAGCTCCAGACTTCAGCTGACATGGCATATAATCATTAAGTTTGCTTGAACTGTGCTTCTACTGTAAATAAATCTCAAACTAAAGTATTTTGTTGGACAGGATGCGCTACATCTCATTTTAATAGCATGTTATAAGGTGATTAACAGTAATTAATAGGGCGGCTAGCTGTGTAAATATTAAACTCAGGTCTCTTTTCACATGTCAAAAAGATAAAGAAGGATCTTCATGATTATAATGCCTTGGCTGTGTAGCCGGCAATCATCAAGGTAACCATCTAGCACAGTTAGCTAGTGCTATAGCAGATCATTAACCAACCAACATAACTAGACTGCATGCTAATAGACTAAATAAAGCACAGACTAACTGAATTATATAATAAATGTTCATAGAGCTAGGTAAACAAAATCCTACAAGATCCTTTTAGAAATCCTATTGCACTAAAAAAATAACCTACTATAATATTAAGATTGATTTGGATTATGCCCTGTTTTCCCCATTGACCACTATAATAAGAAACTGTATAAAACTGTTGACAATTACTGCTCTTTGCATTATGAATTTTAAATCCCTGGAGGTTTTATATACTATTAAAACTTCCCAAGAGCCTAGAGAAGCTATTTCTATTTGCGTGAGGTCATCCCTTTGTGAAGTCTATGGGCCGAGTGGGACCAAACAGACGAGGCCAGTGAGAGAAACACTAATGCGTGTGTGCAGTTTGTCGGACAACGTGGAAGCAAACCAGGTATCCAGAAAACTTTTTGGCTTATGCTCGGAAAATAATTTCACTTCCAAGTGAGTGGGTGCCATCAATGAGTCTGGTATCTCTTTCTTATAATACATTCATGGAGTGTGCCGGCATGAGCAGAGATGTTGAGAGCAAGACAGACACTGTGAGTGATTTTCCAAGGGTTTGTGAGCACACAGAGCAGGAAATTGAGAGGGGGAAATGAATCTAACTGCGCTGAAGAGGTTATCAATGTGCACTTATATGGATAATGCCTCATGAATATATGTATTCATGAAATCTGTAAATAGATGTATTGAGCAGAGAAGAGTTTTGTTAGCTTAAATTAGATTACTCTCTCTCTCCTGTGTTCAAAATGTCCCATTTTGCTCTCAGAAGGGAGGCATAAATATAACTCCGTACAGTTAGACACAGGTTTTTCACATACTGACTGGTTGCTTACCCGTCCGATGAGCACAGGCTCGGGCCCTCTGTACTCCTCGATCACAAAGAACTGGTTCCAGAGCCAGCTCCTCCGGCGGCGGCGAGCACGAGGCTCCACTCGCGGCAGGCCACCTTCAGACTCTGTGACCCATTTAGAGCGGTCCTGTGTCCTCTCGGGCAGAACGTCAGCGACACCTGTCTCCAAATGGAGCTCGGGCTGGAGAGCATACTCCTCCTCTGAACTCTGCACGAGACTGTGAGCATTAATTACGCCTTCAGCCTTTCCATTAGTCAAATTGCTTCTTTTTCCATGGTTCAGAGTGAGTTCAGGGCTATGTTTAGGTATTAGGAATTGGGCAGCAGATTCAGGATATTTAAGTATGCCTGTTTGGCTCCCTATGTCATCCTTAAAGTCAAAATTATTTGGTTTTCTGTTATTGCGTCTAAAAGCCACATTTGGCAGGGTTCTTACATCATCCTTCGTGTTCTGAAGTGGGCTTTCCAAATCTTTGAAACTCACAAAAAAGTTGTCTATGGACTCTGGATGTGGTAAGACTTGTTGCCTTTTGCTTGATATTACCGGCAAATTCCTCTCTTCCCCTAAAAGTCCAGCAGCCACTGAAATGCCACTTCTTTCCGCTTTACAGAATAAAAGAAAAAGCAGAACAACACGCGCTGCCATTGCTAAGATTAACGGATCAGTTTGTTTCAAAGAGAAACTGATAAATGGCTGATCAGATGCAGGTTTTCACGATGGTCCATCTTGAGTTGTGATACTGTGTGTCTCCTCGTGCTTCAGGCGTCTTCTCTCCAGAGTGAGTCTCCATTTCGCCGTCTTCTCTCACATTTCCCCAAGCAGTACACATGCTGCACAGGATCACCTGAGAGAAGACACATGTGATCGTGACTGCATTCATTAAAATGGGGAAATAAAGAAGTGAAAAGACAAAGAGAAGTTGAGAGAAGGGAAGAGGATTTGTAGACTCTTGCTACTGTTTGTTGAACAGCTCTGTTTGCTAGTATGAGCTGAAAAATTCACTTTTTTACCACATGCTTTTATTAATTTCGTTTTCGTTGCTGTTTTTATTGTCGTGTGTGAATCCTGTTATTGATTAGTCAGGCATTCTCAGAGAGTTAACTGCGGCCTGAAACATTTTCAATTAATTTGGAGCACCAGTGCCTGGCGGTGAGGTGGAGCTCAGGTGCTTTACTGTTCCTTGTCACACACACAATTGCCTGAATATCAGGTGATTGATGTCACCCCTAAAGATGCTCTCCCCATGCCTCAATGGCCAGTGGTGAAAGAAGTTCCCCCTTAAGAGAATAATTATACTCATAAATTATTCAATCAATGACCTGTCCTCATTTCCCAAAAGTTTAATGATCTGAGTTTCATTAGTATTTTAGTCAGATCCCAGCCATTGATCTTTGAAATCTGATGTACTGAAAAGTGTCAGCAGCTTAACAAGACTGAAACTGTGTAATCGCAGTTTCTGCATCCACGCTTTAGCTGCATCTGTAACTCTGCCTAACAATTTCCTGCAATGAATGCCCATTTTCTGACATCTGTTTTCCACGTTTATGCACACATGGAGGCAAGCGTTATCACACAAACAGTGTCATGAGTCATGCGTACTGTAGGTACACACGGATGTGGTCTTCAAACATTTTTAAATAAAGTTTTCATGAATCATTTTGAAGAGGTTTACGGTGAAAGTGGGAAAAAAAAGGGGGAATGGGAACATAAATGACAAAGCACGTAGCCTCATCTGTGGTCAAAAGGGAAACGCATGCTTTGATTAACTTCGATACAAATATGCACAGTGTGGGCCGACTGTAGTGTGTAGTGATGCACGGGCCTTTGATGGCAATGCATAATAACATTTTCTGATTTATCCAAATTAATTTGCATCATACGAAAGGAAGGGCACATGAAATGAGACCAATGTTCTTTCCCACTCCAGATTCTGACCTACTTTGTAAAAAAGTAGGTTTAGAACAGAGTCAATTTGAGCATTTGATCATAATAATAAAAGTAATTACTCATCTTCACCCTTGAATTTCCTTTTTTCCATTTTGCACCCCACTTATACCATTTCCAAATACTATATGTAATGCTTCATGTTCAGCATCTGTCTGCCATCATCTTAAATCTAGCAAAAACACAAGAAGTGCCTCCTACAAAAACCCTTTTGTCTTCCTCAGCTTTTGTGTATTAGCATAGACTGAGCTTACAGCTTACATTCCTCCCAACTAGCTCTGCTCCCAAACCACGTTGCCAGCAGTACATGTCATTCACTGTTGTTTGAAGTCTTTAGAGTATGAGTGCGAGATATGTGCGAAATGTAAGGCAGGGATAGAAGATGAAAGCGTGAGGACGATTTGCTGTTGCCGGCTCAGAATGGAATGATGAGTGGTGACATAGCTCTAAATTGCAAATCGCTGTTTCAGTCTCACTTCAGCCTGCATCGAGTCGCTTTGCTGCAACAAGGCTATTTCGTTTTTTATTAAAAATAGCCTGTGCATGTCAGGCCTTTTAAATAGGAAAGAAATGGGAGATGGAGGCAGAGCGGGAATGGGTTGGGGTGGTGGTGAGTGGTGGTGGTTGTAGAGGTACTTTGGGAGGAGGGCAGCTGGCTGTGGAACATGTCTGGCTTCCTCTCCTTCTGCCATTCATCTTAATGCTTCTACACCTCTCATCCAGGCTCACTCCCTCTCCTCTGCACAGTGCACACATGGAAATCTCTCAAGTCTTTTTCCAAATCGGACCGGCGAGGAGAGGCCCACTGTACTCAGCACATCAGTCACCTCATTGTAGTCGAGGTTTGACACTTAAAGACAGCTTAATCTTAAGTGATACCACAGCATAAGAGCCGTGCTGAGCAAGTGCTGAGCCGTGTCCTTATTTGTCAAATGAAAATTGCCTCTGCGGTGACAAGGTGCTCCGTTTGTGTGTGTGAGATGATAATTTCTTCTTTGACATCACATTAGGATGTAAACACAATGAGACACATTTCTCACAGCACATGATGGCTCTTTGCAGCTTCCCTTTGGTCTCTATCACACACACACACACACGCACGCACGCACGCACATGCACGCACACACACACGCACCCTCACATATGGGCAGCTCATTAGCATATCCAGTAGAGATACACTGAACAGCCCGGAGCGTGACCCTGTCTTGTTAGAGGAAGCCAGAAAAATGACCTATTTGATGTACGTTAATGTGATTTACACACTTGGACTAACTATTATAATGAACGCAGCGTCTTACAATATTGCTGTCGGCTACTAACCGAGGTCCAGCGACCCCATTATTTAAGGAATCATAGCGTTCCCCCGTGTGACAGTGCACGCGGCAGGTGAGTGCAAAACGAGCGCGCGCGCGCAAAGACACGAACGATATACCTAGCCAGAAATTTTGAAGCACAGCATCATCCGTACCATCTGTCAAAGCCTGGCACTCAGTGCGCTCGGTCCGTTCTCTCAGCCGTATTACATTATTTCACCCAAAACATTTCGCAACATTAACATCTGTTCAAAAAGGCGAAAGGTTTGCTCCATGCTCCAAACTGACAGTGAAACAGTTTGGAGCCGCCGCACCGTGCCAAAGCCTCCGAAATGAAAATAACTGAAAGATAAAGTAGAGGAGCAGAAGAGTGGAAACTCTCGGCGTAAGACACTTCACTTCGACAAACCGGTGACTTGTGAAGATAAAGTCGTTTACTGGAGTAGGTTAGAGCTTACCGTGTGCTCGCTGCGCTGCTCTGCTGGTTCTCTGGTGGTTTAACGGAGCTGAAATGATCCAACGTGGGAAAAGGATGGTTCATCTGAGCTCAACGTGAGGTCTGTCCACTTATTAGCCCAGTCTCTCTCTCTCTCTCTCTCTCTCTCTCTCTCTCTCTCTCTCTCTCTCTCTCTCTCTCTCTCTCTCTCTCTCT
>JBBPCS010000375.1:2284993-2301831 GCA_037974645.1 Hollardia meadi
TTTTAACAGGTTTTGGTTTCCCCCCCCCCCCCCCCCCCAGGTGTCTGTACCAGTCAGTTCATAAAACTGTGGGGTCAGTTTGGAGAGAAAATCAGCACACAAACATGGAGCTGGGAAAAACAACTTGAGTACAGCACGCTTTTTAATTTCTTGCAAACTAAAGAGGAGGAAATCAGAACAGGTGTCATAGATTATTGAACCCTTTCACCACATATGAATAAAAAATATATATAATTCTTATTTACAGTTTTTGACCATTTTATTTTGTATTCCGTAGGATCTTTAGGCATGAAGGACCTCAGGAGCATTTTGTTTGAGCAGGCAGTTGATACAATGTTCATTGTGGATCAGACAGAAAATAAAATCACTTCCAAATCAATGGCTCTACTCCAAGCATCCTCCTGCTTTGGGAATCACAAAGCATCTCTCTTGTTGGCCACTATCCACCTCTCCGGCCTGGGACATGTAGTCAATCAACAACAGGTACAGTCACTAGCGTCTTTGTTCCTTAATTGCTGCTTTTTCACATGTAACACGACTTCTGTAATCGCGATTGATAATATTGACTCCGGTGTGTTTCAGGGTCATGTCTATAGTTTGATTGGCGCAGCGGGGGACAACCGTTTTGCCCTGATGCATGCAGGGTACAAGCACACACAAGGAATTGATGGGTTCCCAAAAGACTTGGACATGGCTTACAGCTACTATTCCAACGCTGGGGCACAGAGCAACACCGACAGTTCCAGGATGCATGAAAAGACGGTATGTTAAAATAACTGGAATCACTAAAAATGTATTATTATTTTTAGAAATGGTCTTCCTCTTTAGTTCAGAGTAAAATGTTTTGACGTAACGTAACAATCAATGCATAACAATATTTAAAAAAGTTATAGGAACTGTATATCAGTTAATTAAATATATGAGAATGCACAGTATAAACAGATAAAATGATAATGAGTAAATCCATAAGTCATTCAAACACACGGACATCCACATTCACGCAAATGCAATTCATACACAGATGCACAAACACACGCTGTATGTGCACAAGCACGTGACAGCGGTGATACAAAAGGTACCGTCTCCAAAATATGATTAATAGTGTGTTTGTTGGTCCAGCCAGGGTGAATAGGCGGATCTCAAATCTTAATTTAAAATGTGAATGAGGTAGCTGTCATGATGAATAGAAGGAGACCATTTCAAATTAAGGAGCCCGCTATGAGAAAACTCTACTACAGACTGATTTCCTGTTTATCTTTGGTATACTTAAATAACCTGCATCAAATGAATAGAGGTTTCATGAAGACAACAAAGACTTTACTGTCTGATCCAGCTTGAATAGGCAGCCAATGTGCAGAGAAAACTGTTGTTGTGGGGTTTATTCAGGAAAACTAGCTACATTTTGACCAACTTGGAAACCTTCTGAGTAAACGAAAGAACAATAATCTATCTGGATCCAATCCTAATTAATGCCCTGATAACCCATTTTCTCAATAAGCCCTAGATAACAACAAAACGTTCTGCCAAAATTGTCCTCTGACTTCTGAGTACCAATCACGATTTAGCAATATTTGAATGCCAAGCTGTTGACTGTCAAACCACACACACACACACACAGAATATAATCAGAGTACTATTTGAAATACTACCAAGAGTTTACTGCGTTTTAATTTGTCTCTCTTAAAGCAATACACACCTGAACACATCTATCTAAGCAATCGAGAAGATTTGAACAGCCTCAATCATGTGACGAGTGACGTCTTTGAGTATGTGAAATTCCAAGCAGAGAGAGGAGACGCAAACTCTCAGGTATGTTCGAGTTAAGTCCTACTTTTACTTCATTGTTATGATCAGCGGACATTGTAGGCATTCAGAACAGGGCAATAAAAACTCTTGTCATGTTCAGAAACATCTGGCAACAATGCTTTTCTGGGGACAACATGGAGTTTCAAAGGACACAGTCAGTGCGGCGAAGTGGTTTGAAAGAAGTGCTATGCAGATGAAGGATCCTTCGGCAATGTACGACTACTCCATCCTCCTGATGAAGGTTCTGTGAGACATGAGAACTCAACCTGTTTCTCAATGAAATTGAACACTGGATATTTTGTGTGTGCGTTCCTATGTTTTGACACTTATTGATTCACTGATTGATGTTGATTTCCTCAGGGCAAGGGAGTAAAAACAAACTACACCCGAGGTTTTCAGCTGATGGAGAAAGCTGCAGCAATGGTACGTGTGTACTCCTTGTAAACAGTGTATGTTTACAGTATGTGCCTTCTCTATACCCGTGTCTGTTTCTTTGCTTTAGGGCTCAATAGACGCCTTGAATGGTTTGGGCTGGTACCATGGGATTATACTGAACGACCACGAAAATGCAGTGAAATACTTCAGACAAGCAGCGCTGAATGGGAGTGATGATGGCATGTTTAACCTGGGAATTTATCACCTCAATGGGAAAAACCCCAACAGCCCATGGAGGAATGAGGTTTGAGACACAATTCAAAAATTCAGTTTCATCACAGGTACGATCAATGAGCTCCTATAATTTCTGCGTGATCCACAGACGGCTGCATTCCAGCAGTTTCTGAATGCGTCTAGGTTTGGTCACGCAGCTGCATCAGTGGAGGTAGCTTGGTACCTTTCGACAGGAAGCCTGGAAGGGGTGTCTCAGGATGTGGAGAGGGCTGTGATGTAAGAGGCTTTCATTAGCTTGGTGAAGAAAGCTTTGTTATGGGCTGTTGCACTGTAGCCTGCAGCTCAGTGGCATCTCATTTCAATGACAGTGGCTAATTCAAGGTCAGAACCTAGTATTTGCATATCTAAAAATAAGAGTCACTGTCACTGCATTATTGTCTGGCACAGAGAAATTCTGCTTACCACTGTTCTTCTGGTATCTTATGAATTTAAAGAAGTTCCTGCAGCAGCTAAAGAGGCTTTTGTTTAGAATGACCTCAACCAATCAGGAACTATTTTTAGATCATGCTAAAATATTTTCTATTTATGTATGTATGATTTTTCACCAATCCTTTACCCCTCTGTGCAGAATGCTAAAAACTGTCTGTGAACAGAATGGACATCTTGGATTTATGATCAGAGAGGCTCTCCATGCCTACCTCCAAGGCTCCTGGTGGGGACATTAATTTTAATTACTTTTCAATTGTCCTCATTTAATCATTTCCTCTGCTCTTTACTATTCGTCTCCGATTCATGTGTTTCATTGTGTTGCAAACAGGCAGGAGGCGTTCGTGAAGTACGTTTTGGCAGCTGAAACCGGTCTGGGTTTGGCCCAGAGTAACGCTGCGCACCTGTGTGAGGTAAATGTATGATGCTCGTCCAGTTTTAACCCTTTGCGTCTGTCCTCAACGAGACAAATCGCTGTTCTTTCAATCTGATTTTTGCAGCACAATTCTGAAATCAAGTCCAGTTCTGGAGGTAGCTGGAGAACAAATTGCACATAATTCCAGTCACGTACTAAAATAAGAAAACCAAGCCAGAGGGAAATTGTTAGCAGTTGATAACCTTCATCATTGCTCTGCTCTTTCTCACTCTGCACTCATTCTCCCAAACGCAGGAACTGAATCTCGGTCATGATTGTCAGTGGAGATACCTTAACTACTCCATATTAAACTATGATCCCCATCCATCCGGTGAGTTCCTCTCATTTCATTTTGCCTTAACCTCTCCCTTTCAATCTGGTCAATAAACAGAAAGTATTTATCTTCCTTTATAGCTCTGCTGAAAATGGGAGACTACTACTACTACCACTGTTCCTCCAGCACACGAGAAGACTCATTATCCTTGGTTGGTCAGGCCATATCGATGTATGGCAGAGCAGCTCTAGCAGGCAGCCCTCAGGTGACAGATTTACTTGGGCTGTAATCTCATCACCCTATGATAAACTTAATTAAACTTCCACAGGCTCAGGCCCACTGCAATAAAAACAACAAACAGCATTATACAGTGTTATTATTTGGAGACTTTCCCAGTGACTAACCCATCAGCCTCTGTTCTGATTTTATTTTCACACGGACTCACAGGGAATGTACAACTTGGTCGTTTTGGCACAACAAGGCCACGTTCTTCCGTTGAGCATCCACAGCCTGTTTAGTGTGTCACGTCATGATGAGCAGGACGTTGTGGTGGAGAAGATCTTAAAAAGGTGCTTTTTAAATCCATGCCATGGAAGTGAATAATGACCATGAATATTATTTGGGTGATGTAAGGCTGTTTGAAGTAGTACTTGTGATATAATGAGTTGTTTTTTTTTATTTCTTGCCAAAAGGTAAATGAGGATGGTGAATACCTGCAGCCCATTAGCTCAACTTTAGCACAAAGACTAGAAACAGGTGGACACAACTAGCTGTTAATGAGATGTTTAATTAGTGAAACTCAGAGGTGCAGCCAGGCTTCTTTGGACACAGCCAGGCTAGCCATTCCCCCTGGTTTCCAGCCTTTGTGCTAAGCTAAGCTAACTGGTTTTTAGCTTCATGTACCGTACAAACACGAGAGTGGTACCAATCTTCTAGCTAACTGCAAGACGGGCAACATTTCCCAAAGTACCAAAATTCTGTACGGCTAAGTCAGTTAGCTAACATTAGCTGTTGTAAACACATTTGACCCTCATGTCTGCTTTGCTGTTGTTTATACAGTCTATTGTATGACACAGTTTTATTTCTTTAGATGTCTGGAGACTGAGGATGAAGAAGCAGTAACTCCTTGTTCTGTAGCTCTGCTTGGAGTTCAGATGGGAAAAGCCTTAAGGAGAATGACTCAGAACACTGCACAGCTCCTCTTGGTAGGCATAAGGCAACAACACTACTGTAAGAGAAAAAAAACTCCACACACTGCAAGCTGCGCTCCTACAGTATATTATCCTCCTTTGATAGTTGATCTAACTTTAATAATTGAAATATGTGAGAATGCAAATTGGACTTAAATCATGAATAAGACATCAAAAGATGGGCGACTATTTTGAGAGAGAAAACGTGATGATTTATTTAAATCATTCCTCACATTTCTCTATAGGCATATGCATCTCTTCTTTCTGTCATTGTCATCACGGTCATTGTGCCGTTACAGAGCTGCCTTGGTAAGTAATCCTGCTCCTACCTACTGCACCCACTTGCATGTCTTTGCCACTAGATGGTGAAATTTCCCCACATATTAGTTTCCTCCCTCATGCTCTGACTTGCACATCAAAAGATAATCTATGTAATCTTGTTTTTGTTTTGTTTTTTGCTTTTTGCTATGACAAGTTACCTCTTTTCGTCCTCCTCATCTTCAAATTAACACAGAACAAAGAGTTCCCCGTCACCGTGTGGTTGGACTGAGGGCAAGGACATCGTCTATCAGCCAGGATGGTGTCAATTTGAATAGAGAGCGAGATGGCATCATGAGACGAACCTTCTCAATGCCGAGGAATCAATGGCTTACCGTCCTGAATAGTGAGCAGTGGCTCCGGCAGACAGGTGATTTGGCTGTGACGCTGTCGGGCGTGTGCCTGTGTGCTCTCTGGACCACACTCCTCTATCATCTCTTATGACATAAAATACCCAGCACAGTGATCCAATAGCCACAGCAAAAGCCCCAGACACTACACATTGTGTGAGCACGCATTTAGCCGATGAGTTGGAGCTATCCATGTGACACATTAGTGTTTTTTCGGAGGCGTGTGACTCATTTGAAGTTACAGGAAGGAGAGAAGTGCTGATCAGAATGTGAGCGTGCTGCTTTATCAGGGTGGTGATAATGTTTCCTCTGTAACCTTCATTCCATTATTTTGTTTGTGGAAAATAAATTTTAAAAAAACTTCTCATGCAGTCTGACCCACAGTTTGTGTCGTCTTGGGGATGTGGTGCCAAGCGGGGACAACAAAAGTTATATTATTGGTAGATGTTATAACAGGATCTCTGTTCTAATAGGTCAACTATTAAGACTCACTCCTGGCCCTATCAGTGACTTGTTGATGATAAGCGTCTCACAGGAGACTGGACATGCAACAGCAGCATGCAGGGGCAACATTTTTTGTCCAAGGCCAGAGCAGTGAAATTCCAGAAGTTATTGATTTAGTCTCTGGCTGGGCAGGTGCTCCTGGTCGATAAAGATAAGACAATATCAGTTTTAGCCATCTCTATGGGAGACAACAGCGAGAAAAGTTTGGCTAGAAAGTTACTATAGCAACGAAAGACATCAATCAGTTAATCAAGAAAGGTAATGCTTCTCTGTGTTGCTGTTGTTAATGTGTTCACAAAGATAGCGTAATGGGTAATATCTTTTGAGGGATTTTGTTTCATTGCTGCCAACACGTGTGAGAAATTGGCAGAGTTACTCAGTGATTAGCAGTTATTTACAGCTCTGGGTGACTTGTGATGATGTTTATAGCAGCGAGTGTTGTTGCCTGGCATTCATGGAGCTGTCATTAGTTAAATAAGGAGTTTCACAGTGTAAACAGCACCATGTGGAGCTCCTTCAGTTTAGAGTGAAGTCTCTATATAATTTGGGGATGGAATAATGATCTCCGTCTTCCCTTTTCTATCCCTGTCCCTTATGTCGTCTGTGTCTCTCTCTTTCTATAAAGGGACAGGTCACCAAAACAACAACATTGCATATTTTCTACACGTGCACAGAAGGAATTATTTTTGGATGTTGTCTGCAGTTTATGTGGTACTATTTTATTGGTATATATCTGCAATTCCTTTATGCTGAATGAAAATGAAATGATTTTAGATACCAGTCAATACTTGTTGATGAAGTTGTAGGTTGATGCTGATGTCTCATTTCTTTGAAATTCTCCATATTGTGACCCACAATAAGTGTACATTTCCAGCAAGGGCAATTTTAAGGTATATTTAAACAAATTACAAGGTTGAAAGCTGTGTTTGAAAGAAGTATTTTGGGAAATACTTCACGAGTTAGATGCCAGATGATGCCAGTGTCACATCTGTACTAAGTTACAGCCATCAGCTGGTTAGCTTAAAAAGCACAAAGATACAAAGGACAAATGTATTTACCGAAATGTCAAACAATTCCTTGAAGGAAGTAAGTTAGCTAACGTCAGCTGTAGATTTCTTACCACTTCCTGGACATCTAGTTTGCTTTTGCACCTATTGCCTGAGTTAACCTACTCATCATTTCACTGCCAAATTGATTTACTGGCCATACAAACATTCCTTTAGGACTTTGAGTCCAAAAACTTGGTTGATACTGTACTTATAATTTGTAATCCTTAACTGAGAAACCTCAACTGTATCACTACCAAAAATCTGCGTGTGAGCCAATCTTCATGGAAAATCTAATATTCTATTTCTGCCACGTTATTTGTGTTCTAACTTTCTGAAAATTCTACTGATAAACACTTTTTAAAAAATTGATTCAAATTGCATATAGAAATTATTCAAGTGGTTTTAAATGATGTGGTTGACAGCCTTGATTTCAATTTGACTGTTTAAAGGTCCCATATCATGAAAATGCATTTTTATTGTGTGTTTTTTTTTTTTTTTTTTATAAACTTGGAGGCGTAAAATAAAAGCTATTTAAATCTGAAGTCTCTTACAACTGCCGTTCCTCTACCCCCTCTCACCACAAGATGGCCTCACAGGTTTACAAGCTAGTAAGAATTTTGGCGGGGTTCTACGTAGAAACCAGATAACCAATAGTCGTCGAGCTAAAAGAATCGCATAAGCCCGCCCCCTCATTGGCCGCTTCTTCCCACAGATCCCAGGAAAGCGATTGAGACAACTGAGTGAGTGGGCGAGTGAGAGTGAGAAAGAGCCAAATTTGACCGTGTGCGGCAGGAACAGACGGAGACACTCGACGCAACGAAACGACAGAAAATCAAATCAATATATTTTTTCTTGTTAACACAATTACGTAGGTGTTTATTAGACACACATAAACTGTACAGTTATACAGTGTAATTGTTGAGATATGGGACCTTTCATGACTTGATAACACATTCATTGGTGTAGCCTTGATTTGCCGCGGTATACTGTCGTTGAGTTCATGATGAACTCAATGACCAGCATTATTACACGCTGAATCTTTAAATGAACTTCACATTGTTCATTTTTTTTAAAAAAAGTTGAATTTAACTCTCCCTGAACCCACCAGAGAAGGCCTATTTGATTTAAAACAACTAATATTTGGTTTGTAAATGTTTCAAAGTTTTGTGGAATGAAACCAACTTGCGTCACATGGCCATGGCATGTGCACAAATGTCACACACAAACAAAAAAAGAAATCACGTCAGCACTGTTAATTTCACGCAACTGTAGAGTGCAATTTTAGTTACCCTACAGTAATTGCTAATCAGAGAGTTTTATGATACTGCTGCAACCATCTATTTTAATTTCACCTCTTTTCAAATGGCTGCTCTAACATGCAATTACATCTAGCACCCCGCTGACATGCCATTGAAATTCTACACTGTTCACAATGAGCACTACAGCCAACCACAGAGTGCCTTTTCATGTGCGTTGAGCAAAGTGTGTGCACATGCCAGCGTGTAGGCTGACCCTTGAGCTTGGAGTTTTGGTAGCCTGTGGTTTTATATACCTTAGCTACAAACACACACACACACACACGTCGCAGTAAGGCTTTTGGCTTAGTGACGCCATCTTGGACTACGTATTGAAGGGTGGAATTCACAAGGTTTAGAAAAAACAGTTGCCAAATATAATATATAATGTAATAGTGTTTTGTTTTTTTGTGATTTGGTTATTAAATGGGGACAGTATCCACCTGCTGACCACGCTCTAAATAACTATATAGGCATAACAGTGAGATAAAGAGATTAAATGTATACGGCACCAATGTGCTCAATTGTTACATGCCTAAAAATAGCTTGTATCCGGCTGGACTTTGGCAACATCTGCATCTAGTGAACCGGTGAACAAAACATAAATATAACAAGCAGCTACTGATGATAACATTACTTAGCTCAGGTGTATTTCCACACAATGAGGCCTGTCTAGCTAAATTAGCTAAAACCTGCTGCAGGCTTTATTTAAGCATTTAAGCAGGACAAAGAAACCAGCCAGTGCATTTTGTCACTAATAGTCAGTGACTGAACAGATCGTCATTGATGCACTTTTTAAACAAATCTGTTTGTATCTCAGTTCTCAAACAATGTCTTACTGTTTGAAATATGAAAACCATCACTTACAAAATGTAATTCGTCGTGAACTCCATGGACCACAACAAAAGTCCCACTTGTGGGTTTTTTTCCACCAACATGTCATTTCTAATTTCAAATATTCACCAATTACATTTTTATTTAGGAATGTGATCAAATTTAATAATTCGGGTTGCAGACATTTTCTTTGATAAGATTATTTCACTGCCAAAGTTGAGGAAAAATACCTTTGTTTATGTGTTTAAACAATATTGCATTATTGTCCACCGGCAGCCGGAAGGTTACGCACCCATGGGCCCTTAGCCTTGGCTAGAGGCCAGAGGGCTGCTCATCAGCATACTGCTTAGCCCAAAAATGTCATCAGCTATAATAAAAGGACTGAATGTTCTCAGCACGCACACTCTTGATGCACTGTGCTCAGACTGAGTGCATCTGAGCATCTGAGTATGTACGGAAAGCCTTGAGGGGAAAACATGTGTCACCACCCACATTGCTAAAACTATGCTACACTTTGTCACAGTAACTCATGCAGTCGACAGTGATTTTGTCCACGCTGAATAAAAGTTGTAAAGGCTTCCATTGCAATTAGCCAGGAAGAGTTATTCCCAGACTCAGTGGGAGGATGTGTTTCGCTTAAACCAGTACGTACCACTGCAGAGCTGGTACTATTCAGGTATTGTTGTTATGTGTTTCATTCATTTCACATTTGTGTCATTGTATGCAATAAAAAGTTTTGGTGGATTTTCATTGAATTTTTTTTGGGGAAAAAAACAAATATCAGTGGCATTATTTGAAATCAACAACTTAGAATGGTATTGCAAAATAAAGAATTGTAATTATAGAACAGTACTGATGATAAGGTGTTAACCATGAATGTAATTGCCTTGTATTCCGGGATGTTTCAGTACTCTCAGGTCAGCTTTAGGATTCAGTGTTGGAAATTTCTTCCAACATGTGCTCAACAAAAAGCAAAAAATGCTTCAGGAGCAAATGAACACGGTGAAAACTTGTTTTTGCTGACCTCCAGGGGTTGAACACCTCACTGTGCTGCAGTGATGTAGAGGCATTCTCCAGGGAGTGTCATCACTGTTGGGGCATAGTTTCAGGCGCAACAGAGCACACTTCTGATCACACCCAACTATCAGAGTTGCAGCAACCTTGAAACTTTCAACTGGAGAAGCTGGACATGAAGTTACTCTTTAAAGTCAATTACTTTGCTATTGCTAATGAGATAATGTTGTAACTTCAGTGGTGCTTGTGCATTAGGGTTAGAGATCAAGGAAACATACTCAGAACTAAAAACAGCTATAACATTGCAAAGAGGTGTGCTGCCAGTCCTCAGTGTGATCAGCAACAATGACCCATCTCTCATTACAGCTTTAAAGTAGTAGGGGGTGCATAATATGCAATTTCAATATGTGTGACAGTGGGACACTCAAACTGTCTATTTAGCTATATTAAAAAAAAAAATCATATTAAGGTTCACTACACTGCATAGTGGGCTTTATATGTACATCCTATAAGCAAATATAGCCAAAACCCTCCCCTACCAAACCATACTATCTGCAAATGGAAAATCTATATATAGGCCTACTCATTTTGCTTATCAATGCTTATCGGAGCTTATCAATGGAGAAAAGAAAGATGGATAATGCTGCAGAAGTCTCTGTTCTCTATGAAGAATGAAACTAACGTCTATTGCCCACTTCTTTTTTTTCCCCAAAGTTTTTTTTAAGCATTTCTGCATTATTTAGGTAGACAGCAGGAGAGAGACCAGAAAGGCAGGGAAGAGAGAGGGGATGACATGCAGCAAACAGCCCAGGAATCAAATCTGGGCCGCTGTAGTCAGTCTTAATACATGGTACGCTCTCTATTTGGAGAGATGCTGGCTAATGACCACTTTTTAGCATACAGGAAGTAAGCATTTCCATATTAAAACGATCAATTAAAGAGACATTTTGCATGGAACAAAAAAACAAACAAACAAACAATTTTAGCTGCAGCATAATGTTTTTCCAACATTGTCCAGAAATCAATTACATAACTATGACAAACTGATAAATGACACCTGGTGACGTGTGATAATAAATAATAAATAAAACTGTAAAATATGTGGTAAAAGTCTCCCTTTGATCTCTGTTCTCTGTGCAGAATGAAACAGCTTTTATTGACCTAAAATGCTTCTAAGCATACAGGAGTATCATTTCCATACTAAAAAAGATCAATTTGGAGTGGAGTATCATTTCAACCTTGCTTGTTAAATTGTATACTGTAATTTGGCTTTGCTGCATAATTGTCACTAACAGTCTTTGTCACATTTTCATGTCAGGCAACGCACACATGTAATTAATATCAATGATGGTTTCATTCCATTAAAGTGTCCCAGTATGTCATGTCAATGACCCAGCTTGCACAACACAGTGGAAATGGCATGCCCAAATGGAATGCAGTTATTACTTATTCAACCTTTGCTTTGCCTGCTATGACGTGTCAAAATGTATGCCATGAAAAAAAAGGACTGAAAACACCACTGTGTGCTGCAGAGGCGCTGCTGTAGCTTAGAGGAATAGTTGTTTTTTTTTCAAGTAGGGTTGTATGAGGTACTTCTCCATAGTTAGGGTATCACTGACAGTAGATGCAGTCTGCATACCCCCAGTTTGGAGAAGCAGTAGGGATACTGGTGTCGGAAGCTCAGCAATGCACTGCGGTGGACATTTAAAGTCATTGATTGATTTGTTTTTGGGTGAGCCTTTTTTAAATTGCTAAAATATGCTGGTACCCCTGTTTGCTGCCCAAACATGGAGGTGTGTTGATCGCCATCTACTGTAAGTAATACACTGACTATGGATAAGTACCTCATACAACTCAACTTCAAAAAAAAAAATTGAACTATCCCTGCAAATACAGATTTTCCATGTTTTACAGCTGCAAGAACCCTGAGAATGAAGATCTGATTGTGTCCAATCACAGTTGCTGTGTGTCCTCACTTGTCGGTTGGCCAGTGTTGACCTTCACCCGTCAGCAGTCAGTGATTATGCTAGCCCGCCTACTGCTGTAAAACCAATAATCAGATGATAAAAGACGATAATAATCAGATTAACCGGATCTTCCTGTAGACAGGTAGTGATGTGGCTGTTAAAGGAACACTTCGCCCAAAATGAAAATTCAGTCATTATCTAATCACCCCCGCAAAACAGCATTGCAGCAGTCTCCGAAACAATTAAAGGAGCTGGGGACTTGTTTTAGAATGTATAAAAACCAATGAAAGAATACATAAAATGGCTCCGTGCAGCTCATCTGGTGTAATACGAGTTTCTTGGAGCCCCAATAACCCAAATTGATTTGAAAAGACATTATTTACACTCTTTTGTAAGCTGAAATCTTCACTGGAGCTGCTAACTGAAAGCATTAGCAGGTGTTTCTACCTGCTGCCTTGCCCTACACACCCATCTACCCACATAGCTGTGACTCCCTCTCAGGAGTTGTGAGCAGGCTTTATTGACATCTCTCTAACTCTCTTATTTGGTTAGTTGCACCTGTATGAATTATGAGAATTATTATTTTTATTATTGTTATTGGCTCATGAAGTTTGGTGACCTAATGTTATTACAGCTCCACCCAACTGCAATGTGAGCAGAGGTCTAATCAGACTTTAAGTGGAAAGTACTGTGTGGGCGTACAGGGCCTTAATATGTGGTCATATAGCTGGTTTATGATCTATATACACTGGGAATCACTGTTAATTATTGTCAGTTATGAAACAGAATAATCTAAAAACGTGGAGTAATTGCTAAGGTGCAGAGCAACACAGAGCGGCTACAAATAGAAAAAGGCTACAATGCATAGTGACCTAACAATCTGTAGACAAAGAGCTTTACAGAGCTTTATAGGTGATAAAGTGATAATTAGAATTTGACATTATGAGAGAGCCCCTTCACATTACATCTAATTATCTGAGCCATTCTTAATATACAAATATTGATTAGAGCAGCTTTGTCTTTGTAGCAGTATGTTTCAGCACATTGTACATACGCTTTCTACACCCACTAGCTAGCAGTGCTGTAAAAAGGATGAAAAGTGACAGTCACCCTTGAGTAAAAGTCTTAAAGCATCTTACAGTATATTAAATGTATTTAAGTGTCGAAAGTACAAGTAAAAGTAAATTATACATATATTTACATCTATGTACTGTATATACTGTATATTAGTGGTCAAGCGATTACTGGATCCGATATTCAGCATTTTTCTGATTTTCGTAAATTTTCGTAAATGTGCTACTGTGGCTCTGATGCAGTATGCAATCTGCAAA
Organism: Hollardia meadi; assembly: GCA_037974645.1. Taxonomy (NCBI): domain Eukaryota; kingdom Metazoa; phylum Chordata; class Actinopteri; order Tetraodontiformes; family Triacanthodidae; genus Hollardia; species Hollardia meadi. The sequence goes on from JBBPCS010000375.1 coordinate 2,298,436, forward strand.
ATAACTAGTAACTAAAGTTAAACATGAAGTGGAGTAAAAAGTACAACATTTGCCACCAAAATTTAGAGGAGTGGAAATATAAAGTAGCAGAAAATTTGAAAACTATTAAAGTACAGGTACCTCAAAATTGTACAAGTAAATGTACTTAGTTACATCCCATCGCTGCTTGCTGGCAACACACTTTCTCTCATTGGCTCACTTGACAGCGGTCTAGTTATCTACATTCAGACTACAGCGGCCACCTTCCCTCCACCTTCCTAAGTTTTTGCCGTTAGGACCGAGCAGGGTGCATGCAGCCCCAGGCCAAATGCTGCTGTGGGCTGATCGCCACCGTTGTTCTTTGAGAGCTCGCCACATGCCAGGGTCTCAGTGCCCTCTTTGGTTCTCCCTGCGAAGACGCTCCTCACGATCCAAAGCACGCAGGCCACCTCCACCTCTCGGGCATATGAGGCGTAGTGGCGTATGCTCAAGCATTGGTGTGAGGGCAAAATTCTTAATTCACGGTTCTGCCCCCTACAGGACATCCTGGTATTCCAGCAGGAGCTGTGTGATGGGGGTCAGGCTGCATCTACCTTGGGGCTGCTTGCAGCAGTGAAAGCAACGGGTTTTGATGGATTTAAGAGCTTCACGGCTAGGAGCCGCCTGTTGTGCAACGTTTCCTGCAAGGGTCCAACAGGTGAGATCCTGTGCACCTTCTCCTTCATCAGTGTGAGCTCTAGCCTCTCAGGCTTGCTCTTGGTCCTACTCATCCACATTTATGAAGTCATATCTCAGGGACATGACACATACGCTTAGTGCTATGTTTGTGGAGACATCTTTTGGGTCAGACTTATGTTTTTTTGGTATGCCAGCTCCTTACTGAGAGCACATGGTCATGTTTGAGGGGCCCTGGGTGGGTGTTGCCTTATGATATGACCATTGGACCTTTTTCACCTGCTCAGCTGATTGTTGTGATCAGTAACTGCGTGATCACCTCATGATTGGTCAGTGAGTGCAAAGATCTGTCTCAGGTGCCGAGGCGTGGCTAAAGTGCCAGATAGTTCCCGCAGGAGTTGGTAGCAAACAAAAACAGAGCTAAGAGTGAAGATTTGAGTGAATATATATGCTCACATATTATAATCAGTTGGACAGAAACACAACCCCATGTGAATGTTTTCTCTTTCTGCTGCATGTGTAAATAAGCAAATGTTTGTGAAATATGTCAGTTTTCACCCAAGTGGCCAAAAGTCAGCTGATGCAGATTTAAATTTTATATAATATTAAACATGTGCAGTGTACAAACCCCTCCAATTTCAGATGCAGTAGATCATCACCAGTAACTAATTAGTTACAAGTAGGAAACCACGTAAGTTGCCTTTATACCATGGAAATCTGACAAGTTTTAATTTTATTATTACATGTCAGTGACAACATTTTAGATTACCCAATAAAGAGAGAACATCAACTTAAACTGAGATGTTATTGTACAGTAAAACGGTTGTAATCTGAAATCGTTAGCTAGAGCTGGAATGTTTTTTATTGTCCTCACTTGATCCCTTGATTTGATAGCATGAAACTTTGAATGTTGATAATTTCGTTTATTGCAGGTTAAGTGTATTGGAACTGACTGGTCTCTAGGCGGTTTTAAACTAATAAATATTTGTTGTTTTTTGTTTGATCACAGCTGGATTTACATTTTGTATAGAATTTGTTTTATTTTCTATTATTAAAATATTGTTAAATTATATAAATGTTTTTACCATGACTAAAGTTGTATTTTTTTCTCATTTAACCATGACCAAATTCGTAAACATACTTGCACACTTGCCTGAGGAGTTGAAAATGAACAGGTTGAAATAATTCATGTTGTAGCCAGATAATGGACTCTGCTGTGGAAACAGCTAAAACATGCTCCCAATACAGATTCTACATTAGCTTTTCTTGCATTTCCAACTTGCTCTACTCGGACTTTGTATCAGGAAATAAATTTCTCCAGAACAATTTATCCGTGGTCAGCCAGTGGAAGCCGAATCCCAGTCAGCTACTCTGCTGATATCTTTGTGAACAATCCTGAGCCATTTTATTGCAAAACGCTGATAGCTTTTGTGGGTGAAGAATTAAGAGGGATGGTGAAACTGGAGAAATGGTTTGTTCCATATAAATAATGAAGAACTAGAATTCAATATACCTCATGGCTCTTACGACAAGGTTACAGTGTTTGCTCTCCTGCATGGTTCAATATTTATATTTACTGTCTTATACATTATTGCACTTTATCATTAAATGAATATCTATCCATCCTGTGCTCTACCGTTCTCCATCTTTGCTTTTTGAGTTGTGAAACTACCTGATACGTGTCTGTGGTTGAGGTAGAAATATAACAATAAATCTCGGAGAACTGAAGATAAAACCGGGTTACACTTTACCTGAACTCAGAATCTGACATTCGGATAACACAGTAAAAATATTTTCATACCAGCGACAGATCATAACTGTTGTTAGTTTCTTTTTCAACTCTCTTTTATGTTAAAAAATGCTTTCACTAAATTATCACACTGTCGAATTGCTATGTGACACACAAAACACAAGCTCCTCATCAAAGCTGGCAAATGGCCAAATTGAACTATGACCGAACATAAAATTAAGATTCTTAAATGTGTTCTTCAATCATTATGAATGATCTAATAGAGGTCTCATTTGACACGGACATTGAAAAATCGCACTCAAAGCTGCAGCCAAAAATCTGTCAACAATGCCCTGAAATCAATTACACAATTGTGTCAGCATTGTTCTCTGGACTGATGACACACGAGGACTGTGAGCAAAGATGATGATGAGTCTCCCTTTGATCCTGAGTGTGTTGTACGTGAAGGCTGCCGTGTTCCTGGACCTCGTAAATACAAGAAGGGCAGCAGCAGCATGGGTGGTGCTGTGGGAGGATACTTTGATTGGACTCACAAGATCAGAGAACTACAGTAAACATTGTGACATTACTGGCCATATTAAGGCCCTAACCGGGACAAATTTTACCCTCAAACCCGACTCCAAACTGCAGTATTTCAGAATGTTCCTGTCATTCCTTCTCACTGGAAAACATATATTTTTTCAAACATCTTCTTTACTCAAACTTAAAAACGTCTTGATAAATAGAATCAAGAGTACCCCGATAAAATTTGTCTAATTATGTAACACACTGTAAAATCTGACAATTTGATCTAACTTAAGAAAAAAAAAGAAATCTAGGAAACTGACAGCCTTGAAAATGGAAAATACAGTTAAGTCCATAAGTATTTGGACAGTGACACAATTCTTGTAATTTTGCCTCTGTACACCGCCACACTGGATTTGAAATGAAACAATCAGGATGTGGTTGAACTGTAGACTTTCAGCTTTAATTCAAGGGGTTGAACAGAAATA
>JBBPCS010000375.1:2314567-2352569 GCA_037974645.1 Hollardia meadi
TAGTTCTTATCACGCTGATGTATGTTCAAGTGTTCATTTTTCTGATCAGTTTGGTTTTAATTAGTTATTTAATGCAATAAAAATGGGGTGAAACGTCACGATTGACAGCTGAGCCCTGCTTGTGATTGGGCAGGCAGAAGTATGGGCGCGAACTCGATACCGCGGCTCTGCTGCCCGGTCGCTACAGCGCAGACTCTGGCTCCAAATGACGTCACCAGCGCAAGACAGCAGCGCTCGTATCCCGGATATTTTGGCTTCATTTTGTACAGTGGGAGGTAGTGGAGACACGTCATCCATCTTTATTTATGTCAATGTTACAGACAGGTAAATGCTAACATCCGCATGCTATTATGCGCACAATGACAATGCTAACATGCTAAGGTATCATGTTGTGTGTGTTAGTGTGCTAACATTTGGTAATTAGCACTTAACACAAAGTACATCTAAGGGAATTGCTAGTTTTGCAGGTGTTTGTTTAAAAATCAATGAATATGATTGCGCTGAACAAATTGAGTTATTATAATTAAATACCAGTATCAAGCATCAAATCTCACTTGTTTAGACGTCTGAGACTGACCAGCATTGGAGCCACAGCACTATACTGTGGTTAAATATATCCTGAGGAAGTAATTGCTGTATCATATTACAGTACATAACATTTTATAACACAATATATTTGGATTTTATGATAAAATGGCTGGAAAAAGTGTAGTTTGGTACAAAGTTATATGAGCACTTCCTAAACTGCCTGCATTATTGTTTTTTGTTTTTTTTCACTGTAAAAATTTCCATCAAGACATTGTTCTGCTGAACTACGTAAATCGATATTTCCAAAGAGAAGTACAGTTAGCCACAGAAGCAGGTCTGCTCTTTATTCAGTGGTAGCGCGAGACAGAGATAAATTATCTGAGACCAGCCAGCGCCGTTTAAGGCCAAGTATATATCTCCCAAGGTTTTCAGATATGTCAAAAAATCTGACTAGTGCAGCCCGGAGACAGAGGAAATGCTGCCAATTAGACCTTTGAAACATAAATCACACTTTACTGCTCTGTCACATCAAGTGGCCAATATTCAGTTTCCACTGAGAAGAAGAATATCAGTCATTAATAGAAGGCAAAAAAAATAGGTTGAATAAATGCGTAGCACATGCAGCTTCTCATGAGTTAGTGCATGATTTCACCTTTCACAGCAAAAGATGAAAAATGGAAAGAATTTTAGGAAGAGCAGATTTCAAATATTAAAGGAAGAGTTGACATTTTGGGTCCGCTTGCTCGCTTTCTTGCCGATAGTTAGATGAGAAGATTGATGCCGCTGTGTTAAATATGCAGCTATAGCCTACAGCTAGCAGCCAGTTAGCTTACCTAGCAAAAACAGTGGAAAAAGGGAAACAGCTCGTAGACATACTGTATAGCTAACCTGGCGAAAAAAAAAAAGTCCACTACCACCTCTAAAACTCACTTATTAACTTTTTTGATCTTGTTTGTTTACTCCACACAAATAACGCTATCTGCAAACAATACATGCTAAGCTAAGCCAATCAGCTGCTGGCAGTAGCTTAGTATTTAACAGACAAACGTGAATGGTATCAATCTTTGCATCTATAATTCGAACTTGTGTCAAGAAAGGGAATATTTCCCATATTCCCCTAATGCAAATTTAGTACATGTGCACGGGTCTTGTGATAATTTACAGCAGTACTTGATGTTTTAAATCAAATAGTCTTTCTTTGGCTGCTTTTGGCTGTTTTGTTGTCATCTGGTTCTCCCACCTCTCCTGTGTTAGGGGATTGTTGCTGGTGATGGACAAGCAGAGTGAAGACCGCCTCCAGTCAGAGACGATTATGTCTGCAAGTAGCTCTGCACACAATTTAACCTTCAGGAGTTTTTTATTATTATTATTATTTTTTAACATGCAGTCCTGTTCTCTAACGACTGAGACTCTCCGCTCTGTTCTAATTGCTGCTCCTATTCACAGTCAAGATAGATGGGATGGGGTTTAATCTAATTATTGCAGCAGATGTTAGTTCTAAGTACTTTTTAAAACATTTACTCACCGATAAAAAGTTGAGTGAGCAATCTTTTTTTTTCAGCAACGCAAATTTCACACTTAGCTGCACAGTCTTTCTCCGTTGGACGCTGCTTCGCTGGTGGTTAAGTGCTTTGTTAAATGGGACGAGCAAAGAAATCGGCCAATATCAAATTAATTTCTTGCACTATACACGAAGAATTAGAAGAATGTCAAACATTACTGCTGCTATGTGTCTGTTATATATTAGCAGTCACTTTACATTTGGTTGGCCACAGTTCTCAGGTTGGGGTCATTTCGGCCTCACATTGGGCTATCACAAATTAAAAGTGATGTTTACCTTGTTGTTTTCAGGGCTGAAATCAAAGCTAAAATCATTTTGCCCTCAAATGTTCTTGTTCTGATTGCAGAAATGGTGAAGTCATTGTCAGAAGGAAGAACAACTACAAAGTAAATGTCTTTGTTGTCTGTCCCTCGAGAAAACCAAACAAAAAAAAAAGAAGAAAAGAGGAAAGCCTCTCATAACAAAGCAATTACACCATATTGTGATAATGGGCATTCTCTGGGCCGAGCAGCTGGAGCTTCACATGAGAATCTATTTCTCTCCTTTTTTTCTTTGTGTTTAAACACCACCATCTATTATTTCACACTCTGTCTGCTGATCCAAACTTAACACCTCAGACCCCCACCGGCCAGTTCAGAAACGATGACTTTTTACTAGTAATCGACTCCATTTGGGGACCTCGAGGCTCCTGTGGCGATGCTTTTCAATGTGATTCATTGCCGTCCTGTTTTTACCTCCTCTTCCTCCCCTCTCCCCTACCGCCTAACTAAAACCTTGTTGGTCAAATTAAAAACAGTTTAGCCTGCTGCACTGGCTTGCATCACAGGCCAATAAACACAAAGTACTTTGGTCATGTAAGACCGGGGCCCTGTGATTATCTCAGCTCCTTTTACTCACAAATCAAACATGGGTTCAGCTGCCGGCCTTAATATGATAGAAGCATTTTATTAAGGAGAGTGAAAACAACAGTGTTTAATGTGGAAACCAGCTAAATTCTCTCACGACGTGGAAAGCAGATCAGAGTCACTGTGAAAGATATTGATTCTGAGATGGAAAGACAATGATTTGACATTGTGACAACTATAACCGTACCGACAGATGGAAATGAGTTCAGTTCATTTGTGAGATATAGGAGTAACACTTTTTGGCAAGGAGCGTTCAGTGGTTTGTCAAAGTGCCACCTGGTTATTGTGGGATTTAATTGGACCGAACAGATCCATAATTAAGGGTCTGAGACATCAAAAGGAAATCGACATAATAAGGCTTAATCACTAACTTTCTGATGGCTAATGACCCCAAAATTGACTGTCGGGTAAAATTAGACCTCTTCATGCTTAACACTACCAGAGCTGAAATGAAATATGCAACTGAATTTTACTTTCAAAGGACGGTTGTAGAGAAATTTGGAGATGCCAAGAAGAAGGAGTGACAGAGAAACACCAGACTGGGAAAACTGAAAGACAGTCCTCCTCTTTAGTCTCCTCTCCCACAGAGGCTAAGGTTTCTTGGCTGTGACTGATGAACAATAACAAGGAAGCCCTTCCTACGCACGACCCCTCCACGAGTTATGTGTTGTCATCATGTTGCTCTTGATGTTCTCATAAGATCTCAACTGCTGCTATTAGACTTCTAATTAAATGCATGCACTTGCATTTTAGAGTATCTGATTTTTAAATTTAAAAAAAAAGAAGCTTTTATTTTCATGCTAGCAGCATAGCTCTAGGATTAGCAAGATCAGTCACCACTTTGGTTCAGACTAAAATATCTCAACACCTACTGAAAGAAGATCCATGAAACTTTTGTAGACATTCATGGTTCCGAGATGATGAACACTGATGACTCTGGTGATCTTCTGAACTTTCCTCGAGCACAATAAGGTTCAGTTAATTACCGTAAAACACGGTGCACTGATTTGTGTTCCTGTTAAGAGAAATACTTTGGTTTATGAGAAATACCTGCAAAAGTAATGACATTCCCATTAGTCTCAGCTGTACTTTGTTTCTAATGCTTCAGTGTTAGCATCCTAAGATAGTAAACATACTTACTATGAAATAATGCAAAAATCTCATTGAGAGCATGTTAGCATGCTGACATTAGCATTTAACCGTGCCTAAGTATAACCTCACATAGCATGATTCTAGCTAGCATGGTTGTATGGTCTTATTTTTGCAATGCTGAGAATGTACAAAAATGAAGAGACCGTTAAAGTGTTGTATTCTGCTGAAGCAAAAATAATTCCCTACAAAATACAGCAAGTAGCATTATCTGCAACCTTGCAAATGTCATTGCCATTGCTGCTGAAAAGAGTGCGCTTTAAGGGTAAATGTGTAGCCTACATTTGTTAACTTTTGAGGTTTGCAGACCATGTATGTAGTATGTTAAATGCTTATACAGCATTTGTCGACATGTATGTAGTCGAAACATGGCATTATGAGTTTTTTGGTTTTTTTTACTTTTCTGAATGTGTTAGGTTCATAAAGGGGCCATTGACCAGCTTGAGCTCACCTCACACTCCCACTCCCACTGACACCTGCAACACCCCTGCAAATTGGCAGGCAGCAGTGGTTTAATATACTGAGCCGTGAGGAGTTCATAAATCTTTTGCAACCTGGCTAATAGCAGTTTTGAGGCCAAGGAAGAGACACAGCCTCTCCAGACACACGGTTGTTTTTTTACTCACAAAAATAATATAGGTATTTATTTATTTATTGTATATCCTGCATTTCAATATAAAAATACATAGGACGTATACACAGATGAGTGAGGGGGAAAAAAACAAACAAGAAATACTTATAAATTGAAATAGGGGCAGTCAAACAGTTTTGGTTAATGACAAAGAAAAAAAATCGAGAACTGACACGATATACGAAGCAATTTAGAAAATGTCAAGCTCTTCCACATAGACACATCCTGTATACAGCTATATATTTTCTTGGCCGTTAAATTAAAGACTGTTGGTAACCACAAAGTCAAAGTGTGTAACTCTAGATGACCTTGCAGTCACATGGCCGGCAGCAGTAACGTGTTAATGAAAGTGACACGTACTCAGCTCAACCTGAAACCTGAAGCTTAAACAAATACATACAAATCACTACCCTGATGTGTCCCACACCACCTCCACAGTACCTGGTCTCAAAGACGCCATGGGAAAGAGCGGTTCCCCCCAGTTCTTTCAGGTAAATACACCTGTATATTTACAATTTTATGCAAACATTATATAAATATTGTCACAAAGTCGTTGACACAAAGTTGGAGCCCGCTGACTGCTGGTGCCTCCAGACGTTCAGAGCAATACACAAAGAGCTCTCTGTGTAACATGTCAGCATTCACACATGCTGTCACACTTGAACACTATGCACGCTAACACAAAAACACACATCACACACATACATTGTGTTGGGATCTTGCTGCCATTAACGTTTGTAGCCATTTTACAATTTGTACAGCAGATATGGCAGTTTTCAGAATGTAAATAACAGACTTATGTTTTCTCCCCCTAAACATTTAAATATCTCCAGGTTCATCTCATGTTTCCCCACTGGGTTTAGTTTTATTATTTTAAAATAATAGTCTACGTGCGTCAGGGGTCAGGACTTGCACTGAGCATGCCATGAGTATGTGTGTGTTAGGGCCCATGTGCTAGTGATTTCACCACTCTCCTCTGTGTACACTGGGCTGACAGGGGCTGAGGTTTGGGCGGCCCACCACTGTCAACAGGGACCTGAAACAGTTGGGAAAAAAACAAGGTGTGCTGGTTGCCGATTGGCTGTTGTCCTTGCAGAAGTGATACACTAAACAGTATGTCATGTGTCTCCCCCAACCTCAGAAAAGATTATGCTGACGACAACCCAGTCTTTGTGAGCAAGAACACTGACACCACTCTTATATTTGTTCGTCACATTTAAGGCTATAGCCAACCAACAGCTGGCTAGCTTAGCTTAGCATAAAGACTGGGACAAGTTTACACCTAGAGTGACGTCACCCATTGGTTTGTGGACTACCTTCCTCTGTTTCATTATGGCAGTTGCCATCTTGTTTTTTTAGGAGCCAGAAGTGACCATATTCTGATGAGATGGTGGAGCTGGGAGGGATGCACATTGCTACGACTCTATCCTGGTTGGATCTGACTGAACCCGAGGGCACGCTGTGGTGGTGACTTGTCAATCACAATGTTGCCACGCCCTAAACCATAGTCTGGGACCATAATTTATGAAATGAATCATGGTGTAGTGAAGGAGACTTAAAACTCGAGACTGAGACCATAAACTCATTCGGAAACTGTTTACTGAGGTAATATATCAAGTGAGAAGTAGGGGCATTTTCTCATAAGCTTACATACAATTTTCCTTCTTTTTGAAAGTTTCATCTGAAAGTTGGCTGCAGGTCATAAATCCCACCCCATCCTAAATACAGAAGGGGTGCAGCTTGGTGATTTTGCAACCTGGGATGGAGCCCGGCTAGGTTTATGCTAAGCTAAGCTAAGATGCCTCAGAGACAACCAGTCTTAGTGCTAAGCTAAGCTACCCAGCTGCTGACTGCAGTTTTATATTTAATGGAAAAATTTCCAAAAACGTCTATTCCATCAAAGATTTAAAAAATTTGAAAACTTTAATCATACATTTAATTCTAGTAGCTCCATGAAATGGGATGAGTCAGTTTTCATCTAGAGAGAGCAGTTGCAGACTCGCTCTTGGACCTCTGGAGTCCAGGATGTTGTTGTCTGTCTAAAGACATCTGTGGTGCCTGTCTGGCTTATCCAGACAGAATTCACATAAGACCAGTTGTGGCCCAGTTGTCTCTTTACAGATCCCTTTCAGTCGAATTCTTCTGAACTTATGTAAGTCTTTGGGTGTGAGGAAAGGGGACTGGAAATTTCCTCAAATCCCAGTGGATATGCACAGAATCATCTGATTAGTAAATGACACGCTGTCGGTCTGGGGAATGTTATGACAGGAACCACATCCTCTTCATCACTAAGCAGATGTTCCAAATTACACTGACCAGTATTAATCTTCTCAATAACCAGGGAGGAAAAAGTGTGAACAGCAACTTCCACTAAAACACTGGATTTATTATGATAGCTAGAGCGATTTATTTCCTAAAAGCTGTTCATATTCAGAGCATTGACATTTACCATCCACAGATATGCACCTGTGATAATGCACACTGTTCACGTACATGTGCACATGTACATGACTACAAACATACTCTGTGTGTGTGACCGGTGCGGACTTGGAGGCTTCTCTAAGTAGATCCAGAGGGGGGCACTGTCTCAAAAGGCATTAGAATTTACAACACCACCGCTAAGTGTTATTGCTCTGTGACATGTATTTTAAATCTTGTACAGAATGTATAACAGAAATGATGCATCTCATCCAATAAAAGTGGTTTTAACTAAACTTAATTATAAACTATAATTACTTGACAACTGAAACTTAATTCACGTGCAAACAGATTGTGTTCCTTATGAAAATCCAATATTTCTCTCAAAATATGCTCTAAAATTGTTGCTTTGACACATTGCTTTTTAATGCAGCTTATATTATTCTGCAACCAAGCAAGCGGCTGACATTGCAGCTCCTAATTTTTGACACCTCAGAGGAAATTTGATCTCTGAATTGTATATTCCTTTTTAATGAGGCTTGAGGAAAGACTTTTTTTGTTTAGTTTTTCATTTTAATGGCATTGGCAAGAGGAGAAGGCCCAAAGAGGCCTGACCTCATCACAGTTAGCAGCTCCTGTGTTCGTGTGGCTCACATTTGCTGTTTTATTGTCCGTCTGTTCCTGATTTTTGGCTTAACCAGCTTGCAGTCACACAAGTGATCTGAGATCATATTTGGATGTCAGAGTAACAATCCTCTTGAGCAACGTGTTGAGGATCTAATTGGGAGTTTGCTTTCACGTCATCTGAATTTGAGCAGTTTCTGCAGTGTTTTTAGGTTTTCTATTTCTTTTTTAGGGCTGAATGTGGTTCCAACACAAGAAACCCAAGAAGGTCACCCTGCTTTTGTTCGATCATCATTGCAGGTGGTTGTGACTGTGTGGAGGACTGGTGAAATATGTCAACAGTCTCCAGTAGATGGTAGTAGTGGGTAATTCTAAATGTTTCAGCACTGCAGAGTATTTGAAGCATACATTAATCAAGGTTAACATGTGGTTTAAATACTTTGATTTTTGAAGGACACTCTGATGTTGTGATCAGTGTACATAGTTGGTTCAAAGTGATGACTGAGTGAGAATTTTGACCCCAGTGGAAGTGGGATACTTAATATTTGTTGCTGTACAGTAAGGTGGCATGATGGTGGACCACCATCACCTCATTTTAGAAAGAATATGTACATTAGTTAATGGCAAAAGACAAATAATTGCTTGATCCTATTTGAATTGTGCCACAAATTATACATAGTATTATGTTTCTCAATTTAAACGATAGTTGTCCAACCCAAAGTTTGTCACTAAACCATTGACGTATGAGACTGTGAAAATATGTATTTATAAAGACTACACACCCGGTTATGTCATCTTATTTAACACTCACTGAAGTCCATGATGGAAACCTTGTAGACCCTGCATGCTGGCTCTTATGGACCCAACTATCTCTCTATTGCATAGCTGCAGCTGCCAACATGGCCAGACTTGTAGTGATTTTGACCTTTTTTAATATTTGATGGCCATGTTGGTGTTAGTGACATATATTACGCAAGACGAGAGATGTAGATCAATGAGTGGTTTCGTAACAAAACTAAATGGTACTTTATTATCTTTATGACAAATTGCAAAATTATCAAAATTATTGTTTAAACTGACAAACGTAACAACAAATGTAATTCCTGGCTAAATTCTCCCAATTTATTTTTCTGAAATGCGCTCCCTTGTGGATATCAGAAGGGGAGCGACACCTCTCTATTATGTGAGCCTGTAATGAGAGAATTTCTCCTCAGCTTGTAGTGTGCTACATGAGAGCAATACTCAAGAAGCTAACAACATTTTAAGCTACAATAGTACTTAAAATAAGCTAACAAGGTGTGTCAGGTCACATCTCAAGTAATCTATATAGATATCGGCATATGAATGCAGAACCCGTTGGTGAGGGAAAAGATTTTGGTGTCTGAAGCATTCTGGATTCCGTTTGTAGTCCGAGTAGTACTGAGCAATCACATTTGAGCGGGCTTTGGTTGCATGCAGGTAAACAGTCTGTATGGAGAGCAAAATAGGCGAATGAGCTTTCTATGAGGTCAGTTTTTATCTGCATTCATATGTAGGTATTTGTTTAAGGAGATTACTTTAGTGTAGATTTACCCTCGACTCCTCATGTTGCTAATCGGACTGAAAACAATGACCAGCGCACTACGGAGGATTCTTGGCCCGGAAATCATATCCGCTGGCTACACTGGCCTTTGCCAAATTGTCGTCAGATGATAGCCGATGGGTTCCAAGATTACATCTCAAGAGACTTGAACGAATGGCTGAAGACCCATTTTCTCAGTAGCTGTGGAAGCAGGAACTAAAAGCATTCAACATGTGGCAGAAACATGCTATGTGCTTGCTAAATGTTTAGCAAGACAATTGTTTGCTAACAGGTTATATAATTTATACTAATGGACTTGTGTAAAGGACTAGTGGTGAAAAATGTCTTGATGTAGCTCTAAAACATTTCCGATAGCTCGATCCTGTTAGCTGCTACTCATTTTATCGTAAGTCCTAGCATCAATATTACTACTGGAAAGTATCTTAATGTAACAAATTCTATTTTCAACCTGCATTCAAGAAACAAAACACTCATATTACCTTATAAAGTTCATATGTCAAACCTGTTAGCAAAGAATTGCTAATTTACATAGCAGCATTACCATTCATGTGAAGTCATATCTCTGGCAGCCTGGCAAATATAAGTTAGCTCACCTGTGATCACCAGCTAGCCGCAAACAAGTCTGCCTTTTGTTTGCGCTTGGGAAGTTGCGTTTGTAGAAGGTTCTTGGTGAAAATAGCTGCTTGCTGTGGCTGGAGATGATGCTGGTGAGAGAAGTTAGGTTGAATCAAAACAGTCATGTTTATGGGCCCTCAAAACAAAAACAATGAGCTGAAAGATGCTAAAATGCTCTGTAGAGCTGATTGGAACTAAAGGGTCAGATAATAATTATCTGTGATTTCAGCTCAAACATAGTCATTTGATCTACTGTTGATATTAAATATCAACTAGAGCAGCTTAAGTTCACAAGGAAGGAACAGTGAAACGAACAGACTGTAGACATACTGTACTTTTACAGTTACAAACATACTGGAGCACACTAGGTCAACCATACTGGCATCCAGAATAATATTTTATTTGAAAAACTTGGCATAAGTACACAGAATATTGAGGAAATCGTTGACTGATTCATAACTTTGATGCTCAACAAAAGAGAACTCCTCTCTTGCTAAGCTCAGGCTTTATATCCACGGCTCACCTGCGAATGTTCAGATGAAGAACTGAAGAGCCGGAATGTTTTCAGAAGTTAATGATTTGCTCTATGAACAAAAACGTGCACACAGGAAAAATGTATTCTTCATACCTGTTACCATGCTTCTCTAGTCAGGCTCATGTTCTTCCAATTTTCTTTAAAGGCAGCAAATCCAATTGATACTGTTCCTAACTCGGATAAAAGAACCAGTTTTGTTTTGGCCTGATGTCATCTCTAACAGTAATGAAATTGTCTCAGTGGGGGGGCTATCTGGATACAAAAATGTTGGTTTAAAAATTCATTGAATATGACCTCCAATGAAAAAACAGCCTTTAATAGGTGAGATATTTAAACACATTCCTGCCAGACAAATATTTTACAGTCTTTGATGGAGTTTTCTCAAAGTAAAGTTTTCTAAAAAAAAAGCTGGAGAAAAATATTACAATATTATTCCTCTTAAACTTTCAGCCCTTTAAGTATCGGTTCCACTGCGTGTGCCTGCATGGGTGTGTGTGTGTGTGTCTGTCCGTGGGTGGGTGTATAACCCATGTCTAAATTGTCGACAGGATTGTTTCCAGGAGGTCATAATGAAACACAGATCATTTCATCGCAGCGTAAACTAATAAAGGAAGACAAACAACAGCTCACGAACATAATCAAACCTGACGACAAGTGACAGGCGAGCATTAGCTGCATTTCACAAAATTAACATTTAACTCTCCACCAGGGCTAAAAGTCACATTTGAAAGTGGTTCATGGAAGCGATTATGTGGCTGGCCTGTGGCCCTGTGAAGACCCTCACAGAGACAAAAGGTCAGAGGTCACACAGACCATTAGCAGCGTCATTATGAGGTTTCGCTTCACATTTACATGCTGCAGACAGAACAGGACCAGAGCTAGGACTAAAACAAAGACAAGATTAGGACCCTCAAAGCTGTCAGGAACACTCTGAAGCAACACACCAGTATTTAGATGTATGCATGTGTGTGTGTGTTTCTTTAAGAGCCTTAGCCACTTGCCATTATTTCCCCCCCACTTCATTAGACATCCATCTCTGCAGAGAGCGCGCTTTATGTGGCAGCTGAATACATACAATTCATCATAATCCAGTTGATCTCTGAGATGTTTGCTCCAGCTTTAGCGAGCTTGATTTCCATGATAACCCAGTTTGTGGAGGCTTAGAATGTGTCAGAAAGTAATCTTGGAGGGGAAAAAAAAAACACTGAAATGGTTGGTTTAAAGAGTTCGGGTTTGAGTTACAGTTATAAGCTAACAATAGCACCATGTGATCACATGATCCTCTTGATCTCTTTGGCTCTCCTGATAATTTAACCAAAATGAGAGACGTGTCTGTGGTGTCCGTCGCCTCTGCTGGTGTTGGTGTAGATTAGGAAGCTGAGGAGCTCCGTTTCATATTCATGGGCTGATGGGGGATGGTGTGGTGAGAGCAATTTTACCCGCCTCGCATGTCCACCGCGGCTCGCTTGTGTGTTGTCACATTTCGGGACACGCACAAACCCGTGCACACACAGACACACACGCTCAAGCACGCAAAGCCTGTGGAATGGTTTCTGACTCTAATGGCCCTTCCTTTGGGGGCACTTTTAATTGTTTGGTCATCGTCTCCATGCTCAGTGTGTCACAGTCAATAAAGCCACATTAGAGGAGACAGGAGGTGAGGGGTGAGGGGGCCGACACAGGGGGTTAGGACCTCGGCGTGGAGAGAATATAAAGCGACTAAACCCTCCCAGAGTGGCATTCTCCTGCTATCAGAGCTCTACGGAGGACAGGCTGTCACTGTGGCCCATTGTGAGGCCAATGACTCATTCTTACTGGGGGAACAACCTTAAAAAGTCCCAGGGATTTCAAAAAAAGTGGGGACAAACCTCCTGGATTTGCTTCAGCTGACGTGTATGTGTGCATTTGCATGTGTGTACACTGATTTTGAATGAGAATAGACCAAACTGCAGCCCAAAACTGTATCTTTCATTGAGCCACTCAGCTCCAAACATCACATAATTCAAGATCAGACATCATTTGCCTCCTGCACACCATATAATCTTTGGTAACCTTTGCTAATGCGTACAAAAATAACACAGAGCCTCTCAGGCAGAAAATAAACCAAGCAGAGATTTAATTTGTCTCATATGTTGCAGCAAAGGGCTTTTACATGCATGGCTGCAGCTCTTTATTTGATATAACTTGCTTTTAAGCTGCTGTCACTGATAGCCATAACATGTCACCAGAACCTGGGAAGTGTGCGATGGTGACTGTGATAACCTCAGAGATCCCTGCTCTAACTGTCACTCTCAGCATCTGCAGACCACCAAGCTAGTCTTACTGACCTCCCGGTGACCTGCTCCACCTCACTGTCATGAACTCTGGTGCTCACCACACACCCACCTATCTGTCCAATGCAGGCCTGTATACCATTCTACTACGCGCTTCATACTATTACACCTATGAGTTCTATGTGCGTCCGGAGTTCTATCCATGTTTACTGTTTTGTTATTGCTGTTTTAAAAGTGTACAAGCTCTAACTGTGGATATTAGCTCATATCAAAAATGTGTTTCGCAAATATCACTGGCAAACAAAGTATATGATGCAGCTTATAAAGTAACTTAACTGTGTGGCTAAACAGTATTTGGGTAAATCTGAATAATTTTAGGTTGGTTGGTGTGTATTTATAAAGATCTTACTGGATTTACTACTACTGGAAGTTATATGGTTACCACAACTAATGGTTTGTTCAAAGGTAAAAACTGATCTTTTCTCTGCATTTACATGTTTCCAATGTCTTCACCGAACGTCCGAATACAGGCCGAGTGTAATAAGTGTTCACATTCATGCTCACAAAGATGATCTCCATGAACATCAGTGTCTCAAACCTCAAGTCAAAGTTCAGCTGGACAGCTGCACAGTCCCGTAGCATAGATGAAATAGTGTTTCACACTATGACCTTATCTCACCCAAATAACCTGACTGGTCAACCCCCTGGCTCAAGTGTCAAGACATGCATGCAGTGCATATCGCTGCAAAAAACATGTTATCCATCAATGAATCAATGCACAAGTTACCAGCGTAGCAAATGCATGAGTATATTAATCCTCTAGAATGCAGGGAAATATGCTTACAGACTTATAAAACTAGTTTGAAGGCCACTTGTGCAAGACTACATAAAGATGATGTAAAGCTGAAAGGCTTTAGGAGTTTGATGCATGAAGGCAAATTAAATTACATCAGTCTGCAGTTTGAAGTGAACATTGGAGAGTTAAGATTGATAAAACTACATCTAACAGGTTTAACATCACAGTTGTTACCCTATAGCTTTTTTTTTTTGATATTCACTGTCTAAGTTAATCATTTCCTTTACTAAATTGATCCCAGCTTTATGTTGGACAGACAGTTCACAGGTCTGACAGACAGACAAACCCCTCTCATTAACATGCACTCCTGATGGGAGTGAGTGACATGACTGAAAGTTTTTCTTTTTGTAAAGAGACCCACAATAAGGCCTACTGTGTTGGCTCCCGTTTGAAATATACACTTAAAATAGTGTACGCCTTTTTGTCTAAGCTGAGGGATTATCGTTCAAGTATTGTTCTTTATCAAAGACCAGTTAGCTCATTTAAATCTGCCTGGTCTGATGACGACACATATTTGCAGGAAACAATGCATGTGTGAGGGTCAAATGTCAGTGAGACTGTGACGCTAGTGACAACTCTTATGACTGTCTCCATTCATACAGATTGTTTTGCATATACTTTTATTATAACTGATGTTAAAGGTTTTTTTTTTTTTTAATGAGTGCACACTGCCACTAGGAGGCTCTTACTGGGACCTGAATAACGTGAACACAGACCAGATTATTGAATTTCATTGGTGCCCCTCCCTGCTCTGTGTCTGAGGACAAGTCTCTGTTGGACACATAACTCAGAAGTGGTTCTTGGACATACTGTTCACTCCATATAAATCCTGGTCGTTTTATGAGCCCCTGGCTTACTAAAGCTGCCCCCCCCCCACACCCCACCCCCCCCCCCCCATCTCTCTCTCTCTCTGCACACACACACACACACACACACACACACACACACACACACACAAAATAGACTCATTGCAAAGACATGTTTTTCTCTTATTCGAGTGTACCTCGGGTATGTGTTACGAAATGCTAAACATGAAGAGTCATCACCACAGTGTCTCACCACACTGATCAACCCTCGCCATGTCAAGAGCGCTAGCAGACTTTCACACCATCATGGCGAGTTAGTGCTGTTCCATGGTTGGAAATTCAGAAAAGCCACAATCTCAGTTGAGGTACTTGTCTTGTGTGGCCCACAGTTTAGAACCCACCTGCCAAACTTATTTACGATCCTGTTAAGAGAAACACTGCCCAGGATCTTGAAGGCTGGATTTCTGGCCCCAGCGCTGCTACAATATTTCACGATTATCAGGCTATCCCTGGCGGTATCATAAAACACCTCATATTACCACGCTTGCCTGTCTGTCTCTGCCGCTGCCATTTTTACACCCTCTCTGTGGTGGGTCAAAATTTAAGGCACTTACAGGCGGCTATATTTTCTGCCAAAACCCAAAACTAGCATGCGACACAAGATTGTCAATGTATTGGTCATTAAAAGAGGGAGTTGCCAACCTCTATTATTATTTCTATATTCTTAAGGCATTCTCAGTACAACACGTATTGTTGTTAGTAGATGCATGCTTTGCCGACAGCAATGCTGATGCAGGAAAAAAAAGGGACGTTTGACATCGCACAGGGACGGCGTTTCTCAGAGAAGCGTTTTACTGGCAGGTCTTTCACTAAAGCGTATAATAGTGGTGTTGATTTTAGCCGGCTGTAGACGGACTGCATTTAACCTAGTCAATGGCACTGTTCAAGGCCCCTCCATCATTCTCTGTGAGCAGAGCTGCGACCAGCTCATAAAGCTGCTCATAAACTGACACTAACAGAGCCGGCTCTGCCCACATACATTAAGCATCCAAACCAACACACAAACGCTTTATCGTCACGGTATTAACAACAACTCGGAGTACCAGCGGTTCTCTTCACCTGAATGGGGCCGGAGTGCACATGATTAAAGAGGCTTTACAGTGATAAATGTTTAAACTTAACTGCATTAAAACTTCGTATTAAACTGCCAAGTTTTGCACTTACAATGTCATTGCTTTAAGAGTTGACCCATGAATCATCCTAAAGTGATTTGACTGAGAGCCTCAAATCAGCAAAAAAGAGTGGAGTAAGTGGAGGGCTGAATTAAGACGTAAGGCATTTAAAACCTCTTTTGTGAGATGAAATATTATAATCTTCCAGAGTATGGTGAGATTGACCTGTCAAGCCAGCACTGTATTGAGCAAGGGCTTAATATAAGCTCAAATATAAGCTCAAATAATGGTCTGTCTTACTATTATCTGAAAGAAGAACAACTGGCCAGACCTAGTGACTACTTGGCTGGGAATCTGTTTTGTGTCTTTGCTTACAATTTTAATTGTAACAAGCTGAGGGGAGAATGCAAAAAAGACTGAAATTCATTATGCCAACGTCACTTGAGCATTCAAGCATTCACATCGAAACATCCCAGAAAAAAAAAGGTCTTTATAGGTGCAGATTCCCACCAGAAAGGCTTAGAAACTCAGCCATGAAAGCCAAAGGCAGGTCTAAAGAGACACAACCTCATTTTACTGGAAAATTGTTAAATTGAGAAATCTATGAAGCACAAAGATTGCAATCGGATGGAGCAACAAATGGAGCAGACAAAAGGGGTCAAAGGTTTTTGTTTTTTGGAGTGAATGGAGGCACAGTGACTGAGGAATGAAGACAGAGCAGCATTTAAGGGCCCACAAAGCTGTGCATTTAAATAAACAGGGTTACGTCCTTCTCCTTTGGGCCCAATGAAGTCCATCAAAGAACATGTTAATGCCCCACTGAATGGACGCAAGGACTCCCAAACTCCCGCCTGCTCACTTCGTGTGAAAGAATGTGACATAAAAAAAAAAACCCCCCCCCCCCCCCCCCCCCCCCAGATGAAAAACAGAAATAAACTGAGCTTTAAATATTTTCTGCCCTGGTTACAGCTTTAAATCATTATTGTCGTTGCCATGTGGGACGCTTGTCTGTGTGCAGATGTTATTATTTGTGGGAAGTTAATAAGTAATGTTGTGCCCACAAGTAGTAAAAACACCAATACAGGAATCAATATAAGTGCTGAGGGGCAAGAAGCATCTACAGAGCTTCCGGGTTTATCAATGTACAGACTCTGCTCATCCGTTACTAGGAGTCTATAATTTATCATCGCAGAAAGTGATGGAAGAAATATTTAGATTCTTTAAATAACTGAAATATAGCACAATGTAAAAGTCCTGCATTCAAAATGTTACTTGAACCTGGTTTAGGTGATTGTTTGGCCACCTGGGGGCAGTGCAAAAAGTGGTTAACACAACATTAGCATTTTTTTTGGAGTCATGTTTCTGGCCACTAGGCAACAATATTTACTCTCCTGTTTTGGTCTTCACCCACTCCTGAGGAAAATATCTGGCGTGTTATTTGCTATATGCTCCACTACGTTCACCAGCTAGTCGCTAACTTTGTCTGTCTGCTGTTTAATGCTAAACAGATCGTGTACAGTAAGTTTACCATAGATTTAACATGTTGAAAATGGCGACCTGGTGCTGCGGGAAATGATGAGAGAGAGAGTGGTGAGAATGAACCAACAATAGTTAAGTTATCGGATGTAAAACCCAAACGATATGCTAAAAGACGCTAAACTGCACCATGAAGCTGAGGGAGAGTCAGGTGATATTTCTCTGTGGGTTGTCACTATGAGCAACCCCTTTCACATTACACATACCGATAGCTTATCCATTGTTAATATAAACATATTGATTGGTACAGCTTTAAGTAAAAAGTCATACATAACGTATATTAGCAAAAGATAATGCTGATATACATGTAAAAGTACCAGTTACATACGTTAATATGCGAACATGAACATCATTTGATATCGCAGCTGGTTGAGATTTTAGCTAATTGTGATTGTGTAATTTTAAAAAAAAGTAAATGTAATGGAGTCGAAGTATAAGCTAGCTCAAAATAGATGGACACAAGTAAAGTTGTCTTCCATCACTGCTGAAAGTTCCGTGCATTAATAATGAAACATCTTTCAGACAGAAAAACATTTGACTAACTTAATACTGCACTCCAAAATCAGCCAAATATCGGGACTTTATGATCCTGAACAGATGTTATTTTTCCTGCTTATCATCTATTTCTGTTTAAGCGAGCATGCACACACACAATTGCACGCAGAAAATCTTGTTTACGATGTCGGCTCAGATGTTGTGGGCCAGTCCAGTCTAGAGACAGGTGTTCCTCGCCAGCTCGGTCCCAGCTGAGCTGCTACATAGATGAAGCTCTTTCACTCGGCAAAGCATCCACATTCCAACTACTTTTAATTTTACAAGAGCCCAGGGGCCACTAGACCCGCTCTGGCTCTGGATCTATGGCGTCTGGGCCTGGATGCACTCCATGGACCTGAGCCTCACACACATACTGTACTATCCTGAGTAAATACTGCAGACCAGGCTCAGCAAGGGCCAAATTGGGTGGCAGTATGGTGTGGCGCGTCATCTCAGACATCTGTTCGTTTAATTGTTATCTGCCGTTGTGCCCTCAGGTCGTCTCATTTGGCAAGCCACTTTGTTAAGCTAAGTGGACAGATTTTATGCTAGAGTTAATTTTGAAAGTTAGCTATGGTTTCTATTTGGTTGGTTGTATTTTGATCCCTTTGTAGGTGAAGTGTCAAGGCTTACGTAGTCATAAACAGGGTGCGGCTGGATGATGATATGTTTCTGGTTTTCTGGAGTGCAAATCAGTATGTAGCATGTTTCCTCTCTCTCTCTCCTTTCTATAGATACAGTATCTTGTGGGTTCAATCCTTTCCTCCTCCATATAAATGATTAAAACCCTCATTAGTGTTAGCTGATATGCCTGCAGTGGAAAAGATCTTGGAGAGAGGCAGAAAAGAGAGGGAGAAGATGGAAAGAACACAGGGAGCAGACTGGGTAAATGAGAGGGGGACGGCAAGTAAGAAGAGAGGAAAAAACAGATTGGGGTGAGGGAGGGGTGGAAAAAGAATGGGTGGCAGGAAGCAAGAGGGTGGGGGGTGGGGGGGGGATCAGTGTGGCTAAACAGCAAAGGGAAAGAGATGTTGGATGAATTACAAGGATTAGAAATTAAATGTTGATGGCAAAAGATGAGGAAGATCGTTCCAGCTGGGGGGAAAAAGCAGAGTCTCACTTCTATTTGCATCCTTTCTACAGAAATGTTGTGTTTCCACAACAGGATATGGTTAACCATATTATTTCCAATGCAAATATTAGAAAGATTTGTAATTCTAGCGTATTAAAGGAGTCCAATGCCACTTGGCGCACTCAGAGGTCTCGAATATGAGTCTTATTACCGAATCATCTTTAATCTGTTATCCAATCCTCTTCTCTAGCCCTTGATTATGAACGCAACTCTTCCTTAAAGAGCTCCTATTTAAAAGTTGGCACTTTCTTCCTTCATTTATTCATCCATCAGACAGGGAGGCCTCGCTCAAATGAGCAAATTGAGCTTAGTTTGCTTGACGACTAAAAATCTACAGAACACACTTTTCTAAATAAAACCTGGCAAACTTTGACTTCTTGTTTATACCTTGTGCGTGTGTGCGTGCGTGTGTGTACGCACAAGTGCGGGTGGCCTCCATAAAAGCAGATATTACAGCACAGCTCAGCAATAAATACAACCACTACAGCTAATTCGTTTAATCAGTGATTTACAGAAAACTCCTCTCAGCCAATGACGCAGTTCTGTTAATCAGCAGGATCTTGGCTTCAGCCAGCACCTGTTATCATTGCCTCTGATAGAGTATTTATCTACTTCTGGCCACAAACACCTGAGCGCTAAACATAGTTCTAAGTCCCCGAAAAGATAAGATCAAAAAAAAAATAAATGAAGCCAACAATGAGCTCCAACACCTGAGATACTGAAAGACAATACATTTTGAACAGACATTCATGATTCCCAGAGGATAAATCCACTGGAGATCTTTTGATTTTCCCTTTTGCGCTGCCACAGGGAGGATATTATAAAAGGTTGGTAAACAAAACATAAAACTGGAATGACATTGAGCTTGAATTGTATATTTTTCTACTAGATAACATGTATATATACCTACTTGTGACCATTTATCAACAGACCGTTGTAGATCTACCGTTACTGATGACATGGCCTGTATGAGATATGATTCAGCTGTGACAGATATGAACACCCATGACATGACATTAACCCCGGAGCTGTCATTATAAAGCTGGAGACATACGGCACGGATAAGGCCATCTCTGTGTCGAGGTCCCAGCACTCCCTCCACGTTCATTACAGCCGACTGCCCTTGATAAAGTGCTGGAATGTATTGTTTGGATCAACTCCCAACGTCACCTCTCAGCTGTCCAACTCCATGACAGGCCCTGCTTATGTGTAGTTGTTAGTGGTTTACCAAACTATTGATGCCTGTTGATGGTTGCTCACTGGACCGTAGTCACATGCTGGGGGGGAGGGAGTTTCATTGGTTACCTCGTTTTGCCGCTATCCTTCGTCAGGAGAAATATTTTTAAGGAGATTTATTTTTTTGTATTGATCTTTAGGTGGAGTAATAGAAGGCTGACCTTTAATTTACACATTATGGATGAATGGATGTATATTATGCCTAATATTGTAATAATAATAATAATAATAATAATGGTGGTGGTGGTGATGATGTAGTTTCCTACCTTCTGAGACACTAAACGTATTAAATATTGAGATTCTTATTAATGCACAGTGCATCCTCTAGTTTGTTCTTTAAGTGGGGTAATATGGTGGTAAACTCTAATTTACACATTAGCTGTAGTATCCTAACATACTCAGAGGTAAGACATGTCTAGGACATTAAAGCCTGAATCCATTCTGGGGGGCGACCAACGAAAGTAATATGTCGCGTGATAGCGGCAAAACGAGGCGACGAATGAAATTAGGTTGGGAGCGTGAACTTTCCCTCACCGTCCCAGGAAAAGAAAATTCGCCTGGGGGGGGGGGGGGGATCCTTACATTTCTGTCCTTTCAGAAAAACAGTGACATATACTGCATGTGCAGCATACCAGATAAGGGGAAACTGAGGCAAAAGGAGGCGATGCTATCTAAAATGTGCAGAGTGAGCGATTTCCCGTCTCTTCATTTTTGACAAAGGAAAGCAATTAACAAGCAGTAAGGAGGCTAATACTTGTCATTACAGACCTTTGACAGCCTTAGCGGCATACAAAAGGAGAAATTACACTGGGGTGCATGAAGAGAAGCAATAAATGTGAACCTCAGCTATACGATGTAGCTATTTTAGATCTGTCTATGGACCTACTACAATGTAAGTTAACTTCTCTGTGCACTCAGCTATCTGCAGAGAAGGACAACAATAAAAAGCGCACCTGTAATATATGCAATCTAGCCATGCATGCCCATGCAATAAATACTACTTTTATGGACTTTTTTGTTGAGCCCGTGTCAGCGAGGTATTCATTTGTGGTCATTTTCAAATCTGTGGTTTGTGATTTTGTTGTATTGGGTTGAATTATACTGTAGACAGCGTTACAAATAATCCAGGATGCAGCACAAGGGTAGAAAACACATTGCTATAATGTCATGATCATAGGCTGAATAAAACATGAACATAGTCTCTGTAACGTCACCCATAGGTTTTTGAAGAGCCATTGTGAAGGTCAGTGGAGGCCACAGCCATCTTGGCAGTGCCGGACTCCCAGCTTATTCAAAAACGGACAAAAAGCTGGAACGCAGACTTCTTCTTTCTTCGGTCTTTTAATAAAGTCATCCACACAGCAAGCCATATAACTTGTCTGATATTTGCATGAAAAATTCTCCAAAGCAACACCACAATTATCCAAAGCCATTCTGTCAATCACACTGAAACTCTAACTGTACGTCAAACAAACAGCACAGAGCCTGACAAACTTATTTAACAGCCATAAACACACAGTGTGAGCTGGCTTACCTTAAAACAACCGTTTCTACATCACCAGGTTCTGTGCAAAACTCTCCACCCAGAACTTTCAGAAACCAGTCTGTATCATGAAGGTTTTGCTTTAATTTTGTTCTCACTGAACATATTAATTCTATCTTTTATGCAGGCTGTTTCAACAATAGACTCTATTTCCAACAGACCAGCTGGAAATCCAAGAATAAACCTCCCGATCAAGAGAAGAATCAGCGTCCTTAATGCTCTCAATAACACAATATCTGGCAAAGTAGGTAAACACATGACACGCATTAATAACTGTAGTGAAACATCTCTGTGGGTAACAAGTAGCCGGCTTTGTCTGGGTTTTTTTCACCGCTGACACAGTCTGAACAGCTGCCTCATTCATTATCCCACTGTTGTTCATACAGCCACAAACTGCAACAATAGCGGGGCTGAACCAGAGGAATGTCACACACACTCATGCACTCTCGCCTAAAAGTGTACACACAGAAAAGAAGTCTTACAGGGAAGAAATGTCTCACCTCAGCAACAGGATAGTAAAGTTAGGTTTAACAGGGGAGCCGCGTCCTAAAAAGAACCCTTTGCCATTACGTAGAATTGAAGCACTCTTTATTGAGACACACCCGTGTGTGTTTGTATGTGTTAGATGAGAAACACAGCGGCAAAAATGTAGTCTGGCGTTTTCTTTTTTTGGTGCAGCTGTAAGCTTAGTGAAAATTACAGTATGGGTCATGGAAAGCAGAGTACTCACAAAACGTGAGAAATGAGCAGTTAGCCCTGTTGTGATTATAACCTTCCAGTCTGAGGTTTTCACCTTTCCTGCCTCTCTCCAGGACTTTTGGGATTCTGTCAGACTTCATAAGCGGGATCTCAAGTTCTTTCCAGAGGTCTCTCCAAACTCCAGCTCATCCATCATTCTGATCGCTATTATGGAGCGAGCTCCCTACCGTGGTCAAGAACCGTGATAACAAGACAGCGTAGAAACAGATGTGTGCAAAGGTGAGTCGAGTGCACGCTGCACATGGAAAAGGTGAGCGCACATCTGTATTAATCAGCGGGTTTTACTAAAGAAAAGAAGGGTCACGCTGGGCACACTACGTAGCAGCTGTACAGCTAAGCTACAATTCTATTCACCCTACCACCATCCTCCCCAGATTTGACTTTTAGCACATACAGTATTTAATCACCGAGTAATGACCCTCAGGTCGTCTGTCATCATTGCTTTGGCACAGTCACGCTTTTTAGGCCGATTCACAGCTGGGTATTCCTGGCTCACCTCTTTACCCGCTGCTTAATTTATCTATTTCCTTTGAGAATACAGGATCCGTTATTCTTAATCTGTGACATCTTTGACTCCATGAAATGAAGAAAACCTCAATTACTCAACTCGTGCTGTACAAATTCCTGACTGATACCTCACAGGGATCCACCAGCTCTGGGACGGAGCAGCCGTTTGTATTCTCAGGTCGTCTGACCCTATTGTCTCTCTTGTGTTTTCACTGCTGTCAGGAGGGAAGTGTGATAAAGTTGCCTTTTCTTTCCCTGCTTCTATGTTTGACTGTCTCTGCAGTCGGCCGGTTGGTCTCCTCTTGCCGCTGGGGGGGGGGGGGGAACTTTGGGCACACAGGCGATTGTTTTACGCGAGGTTACAGGAAGGTCAGATCCAAAATCAATGAGGAAACAGCTCTGCTGCTCTAAACTCTATTTTTGCCAAGCAGGATCCTCTGAGAGGAGCTGGGATATCAGGAACCCCAAATGGGAGGATCATTAACATGACAGATAGAGGGAAGAGGAGGGATGAGGGGAAGAGAGAGAGAGAGAGCTGTTACTCGTGTGAAACGTGAAACGTGCAGGTGGAATGAAAGTTTAGTGTTTTGTTTTGTCTTTTTCTTGGTGCTAAGCAGAATTTAATCCTCTGCAACCATTGCCCACACCAAAAACTCATTGAATGTGAGAAAAACAAAAACATTGCAAGCAGAAAATTACCAAAATATCATAATATAACATCAACATCCTGATTAAAAAATGGCACGAATAAATAAAATAGCAGCACACAAACACTAAAAACGTTTTTAATTTATATTCAAATAGGAATTTCAAGCGGAGGGGGTGTGGCTTCTGTTTGAAGATGTTTAAGTGGTTTCTCTAGAAAAGCACTACACAATGCAATAATGTCCAGAGTGTCTCTGAGCATTGTAGGAAACCTTAGGGGGCTGCTTTAATGTTTCCTTCCCTCTTTGCTTCCTTGGAGCAGAGCGGATATTACAGATTGGAAGCATATAGCGAGTTTATAAAATCTCACACTGATTATGAGCAGTGTGAGCCCTTGGCTTTCAAGTTATTTTGTTCAGTGAGGCTGATCCGGGAAGTCTGGGTTTGGGACAAAGCCCACTGGGTTTGGCTCCACTGCATTAAATGCTTCCACTGGCTCCAATCTAACAGAGAAGCCACTGGTGCTGATTTCCACAGGTTGAAAACAACTTCCCCATCTACAGTCATTCATTAAGCCTCAAAGCAATAGTTTGGCTTTTTGTGAAACACTGCTGAGAGTTACATGAGAAGATTGATGCGACTCTCTATCCAAATGTACTGTAAATATGTAGCCAGCTACAGGGGTTTTCCTGGCCCAGAATGGTCCTCTGAGGGGTGACTACGCACGACAATAAGCATGATCGGTCCACGTAGGCTACATTTAGGACTGGGCTTTATAGCTGAAAAATTTATTATGAAATAAATGATAATTATTTATTATTTTTATTCACCTATTTGAATAAAGACCAGGAGAAAGGAAGACTTAACTGCTGATTTTAACCACTACCACTTAAATTTAACCAAATTCTTTGTTTTATGATTAAAAATTATTTTTATTGCTGAAATTAAGAGAGTAAGGACTTGCAAATGTTAAAAATGTTATTATTGCGACTAATATAAACCACAAAACTGTCATAACTCATAACAGCGGAGTCCAGTTGTTACGTGGCTTTCACTATATTCACCATGAACCAAAAAACTGCTATACTAGCAAGCTAATATACTTTGTTTTAGCGCATTTTTTCAATGATTATTATCAGTTTCCTCACCGGCTGCAGTCCGAACAACACACCTGTCAAATTATTTGCTGATAACACGCTCCATTATCAAGGCATATTAGGAGTATAGGAGGCAGAGCATAATGCACAAAGTATTCTGCTGTTGTAATTCAGTGTTTTTAAGATTTTCACCAGAAATAAACTATTTTTTATTTAATGAGAAATCACAGGAAGTCCACTTTCCCACTCGCTTCACAGCGGAGCATCCAGGCCCATAGAGCTGAAATAAACTGCCATCAGGTGATAGTTATCTCAATTAGAGCTACTTTGAAGGTGTAGAGTGTAACAGTTGATTGCTGAGTCTCATGGTTGTTGGCCAGACCGACCTACCAACACGAACCGTCAGTAGTTGACACCCGAGGGATAAGACTCAACATCTTACAAATCGCTCCTCTAAGAGTTGATATTACAATTCTTTTGGTTTCTTACAGAAATAGAATCATCCTGATTCTCCTGGTGTATCTCCTCTATGTGCAAAATTTGATGTGCAAATTATTATAATGACCCGGGGCAAGGCCTGGTCCCTTTTCTGTGTGTAGTGAAGGTGGACCTGACCCACCAGGCAGGACATAAACAGGAGGGTGTGTGCTCACAAGCATTTAATGCATGAACCATGAACTCTGCTTATAAATGCCAGTCGGCATCAAAGTGTAGCTACAGTGTGGTGCCAGCCCCACTTTCCTGTGAGGCTGAATGGTATCAGTGATTTATATGCTTGTCCTGGCGAAGGATTGAAAACAAGGTAGACCTACATATAACCTACGTTGTAACAAAAGTTGAAATGTAAGCCACTGTGTCCTATCTATGAATAGAGTTGGGTGTTGGACGGTCGAGTTTGTGCCACTTCATTTCTTGGACTCCGAGTCTATTGGGAACACTGTAGAGGAAGGATTATGTGGAGCAGAGGAATTTCATGACACCATCTTTGAAGTGGAGTTACAGTAAAATACATCCGATGCAAATTAGTGCAAAGGAGACGGACTCAGCGAATAAATTATGACATATTTAAAGCACGAGTTCAAAAAAATCCACCACAGACATGAAAAATATCGGCAGGCGAAAATGTCAGATGTGTGTGGTGCAACGTGGAGACTATAATGCTCCTCAAATTAATCCATGAAACAAGCATTAATGCTATATTTCCATCATATTTTCGACACAAGTTTATACCGTTTGAGGTTTGACTGGTGCTCATTTAATTTGCGCCATTTTCTTTTTTTTTTTTTATATCGCACCCATACTGGAAAATTAGCGCCACCGGCTGTTTATCTCGATGTAACAATTCCCAATAATTACATAACTGTCGGGGTGAAAATATGTATTCATATGGATTTTGTTTTGCTAATTGGCTGGGAAACTTGGATGTAAATCTAGCCAGCGAGGTTGTGTAAATATTTTGACGTGAGTTGTATTTTGACATGTGGAAATCAATGTATCAAACCAATCTCTAATGCAGTAAGAAGGTAATATGTGGGTGCACGCTGCTTTGTTGAAGAATAAAAAATCACTTCATCTCATGTGCTTTAGTATCTTGCGTGATTCATGGAGGCTTTTACAGTTGGAGCTCAGATTTACTCAAAACAATAAGCATAAAAAAATGAATGATTTCTGCTTTTATAAAATGTTTTTATAACTATTATATTTTTTTTTATTTTGACTTTATTACATTGTGAATTTTTCTGTCACACTGTGGACCAAATTCAGATGACATTTTGGGAATAATGCCAGTGTTTGAAATTTCTTTGTGGTAATCCCAGACCGCACGCAGATGATTCGTTGGATTTATTCAGTGTGTTGAGAGTGCTTTCGAGAAAACATCAATTACTGTAGATTGTTCTGGTGGCATTTCAGTTTAGTGTGAGTGGTTTGGCTGAACCAGCAAAGCAAAGGCAGTGTGATGCGTGTTTAGTGAGTTCTGACACGGTCCAGATCTGGGTTGATCTATTGAATAAGCACATGTCTTTGGAGACAAGCAGATTGATACGGCTCCCACTGAACTCTGGGATATCCCTGTCTTTGGCTGGGCAAGATTTCGTAGTTTGTGGGTAATGGGGAGAAACCACTTCCCTTGCTTGTTAAACAAGACCATTAAAAGGCATTATGAGCTGGCCCCTGAAAAGGCTTTTGCATGTCATTGCTTGCATCTGTTCGAGGGTGTTTCTGGGCTTTCTTGTTTCTTTTGATTATTTCAAAATATAATAATTCTGCTCCAAAATGTTAGAGAAGTGAGTGGAAACACTCAGGCTAACAGTGGAGCCATTAGATGACACATATCAGACAGTCTGACCTAGATGAAGCGTAATCAATGTTAGTGAAGCTTTCATGATGTTTTTATTCTTTTTTGATCGTATACACCAATGCTACAAGAAATAATCTGAATAATTTAATCCTGCTCATAAAGACATAACTGCATAGACTCAACAAAGGCTGGGAAGTAATGATCGAACTGACACATTTCTCAGAAAAACTTCAAAGCTTCCGTCTGCTATCATGCAGCACATCCCATGATCCGAGCACAACCAAAGCCATGTCAGACCCTCTAACTATAATCACGTGGTTTCAAGGTTACGCTGGTGGGATTAAGGTTTGAGTGGTACAAAAGGGGTTGATGGTCTTACAGTGCTGGTCCTTTAGGGGTCAATCTGGACAGCATTGCACCATCAGGATACCATCAGTTTTTCACTTTGTGCGTTGTCCTCACTATATGTTTTCAGGAATAACTAGTTTTTTATTTCAAACTTGCATTTTACTAGTTCAGGCTACATTTTATCTTCAAAACATACATTTTTCTACCTCAGCCAAGACTTTTTGGCAACATAAAACAAACAAACATGTAATGTAATAATATTTACTTTTGGATTTCACAAATTACATATAGATGATGGCAATAGCTTAATGTTACTGTTGCTAACACAAGTAGCAAACATTAGTTCGATAGCACCATTTTAAAAAGCATTCATTATTTAATCTATCGTTAAAAATCATGCAAAAATTGTATAAAAAAATCTTGGTTCACATCTCTTCACACCCGAGTCAATACTGCTCACAGGGCTGAGTTTGGTAGCCGCTGTTGGCAATGTTTTCACATAAAAAAGTTCATCATGCAGCGCTCTTGATCGGTCTGCATTATTGATACGGAATTATGAACTTACTTTACACTTGTGTTATAACGAGACTTGGTTTCAACAACCAACATCTGGTGCAACTGGCTGGAATTGAATAATGGAAAAGATTAATAAGCCAACATGCATGCTGGAATTCAACCAGTGCTGTGACATTGAGTGTTTGTGTGCATGTGGGTTTGAATGGGCAGTGCAGGTCCATTACTCCTCCCCGCTTTCATTACTCAGGACATCAGTCTGCCAAACCAACTGGCGCATGTAAATGACAGCAGTATATTGATTTCAAATACATATGGCTTTGGATTGTATGTGCATTATCACATTATTATTGTCAGTTTGCATTGGAAGTCTTTCCCTTCACCAATATTAGTTGTTTTATCTGTCGATCAAACAAAGGTCACTTTAAAAACAGATGACACATTGTGGTTTATAGACTTGGCGATATAGCAGGACTTGAATTGTTGGACAAAACTGTCTGGGCTTAACCCAACCGCCTTTGAAACTATCAGGAACCCTGGAACTTCAAGTTCAAGCTGCAGGTCTGGCACAGAGTGGAAAGAAGGGGGTTAATGTGATTAAGGTCGTGTCCTAATAGAGACTTCCCTGTTGGAACTTCCAAGGAGCGGGATTAGATTTGTCATATGCACTGAGGAGCCCTGACTGTGGTTGTGCACACTTCACTGCTCAGGAGGAATCCGTGAAGCGAGTGTCCGTGCCGTTTGGGATGTTCACTGGACAAAGTAATATGAGGGCAGTGTCAGCTGGAAAGGTACTGGGCTGAATTCCCAGAAAAAACATACTCGTGCAGATGGGTATTACCAGAATGCTTGTATAAGTGAAAGAAGGCACCAAACGCAGGAGATAATCTGTGTTGTGTAGCTGTATATTAGCGTTTGAGGGTCATTAAGTATGCATGATACCAGAGGATGAGAATGGCATTGCTTCCTCTCTCTCTCTCTCGCCTTCCATCTCTCTTCCACTACGCCATCATTCCAGTGGCAGTGGATGGCCCTCTTAATAGGTCAGCTGAAAGTGGAAAATTAGCACAATTCCCCCAGGCTAAGATTTATCCCACATCTCTTCCAATTAGCTTCCTGAGCTTCTGGAGATAATTGCATTGTACAGTGCAGAGACAGGAGCTCTCACAACCTCGCTGCTGCTGCTGCTTCTGCATTCCTGCCTCCATTCCACAGTCATGCATTTCCTCACAGAGAAAAAGAGAAAGTGAAAAAAAAGAGAAGAAACTTAGGGAACTGAGAGAGTAACTATAGGATCAACATCCCATCTCTCCTGGTTAATCCATCTTGGAGGCGGCCCCATCCCTTGAGCCTGGCTCTGTTAAGTACTTACATACGCTAGCAAGAGTTTGGAGTTGGGAGAAGTTTTGCATGTGTTGTCATTTATAGCGCTATCATCTTTAATAACGGGGAGGGATTAGCGCCATTGCCTTTTGATCCTATAATCCGCACTCCTCAAAATCCCAAACTTTATCGGCTTGCCTCTCTGCTGGACCCGCTGATCTGCTGGGAAAGACAGAAATTGACCTCAAATGAGGCGGTGTCCTGTGAAATCTCCGACAGGTGACAGCAGTATTTCACGGCAGAGAAGAGAACAGTTGGCCGTTGGAGATGAGCCTGTTGGCTCATTTGAGGCTGTTGTCAAGGGAGATTAAAGGACTTCATAAATATGAAATATGCCCTTCCATTTTGCGATGGCGTTTATCACTGGGCTACATTAATCAGCGCTGCCCATCCATTGTGCAATAATTGCATCTGAAGATGAAAGCCGAGGAACTTCATCTCTTCACCCGCACCATCACAGTACATCACATCACAGATTTAACAGATGTCAAATATGGAATATGCTCCAAGTATCGAT
Source organism: Hollardia meadi (assembly GCA_037974645.1). Classification (NCBI taxonomy): domain Eukaryota; kingdom Metazoa; phylum Chordata; class Actinopteri; order Tetraodontiformes; family Triacanthodidae; genus Hollardia; species Hollardia meadi. The sequence goes on from JBBPCS010000375.1 coordinate 2,344,272, forward strand.
ACATGCAAAAAGAGACACTTACATTAAAACCTTACACACTCATTGGTGGTATCATACAATAACACTTAGAGTAACATTTCCAAAAAATTATACATTTTTTATTGTTGAAATGTATAATTTTGAAAGGAGCTAACACACAAATCCTTTGTTCTTGCTTATAGCGCTAGAAAGCATTAAGCAAACTTTAAAAAAAATAAAATAATGAAGTCAGTCATAACATTATAATCTGGACCGGTGTTAGAAATAGCTTGCATTGCTCTCTTCACACATGGACTCCCTCCCATTGCATCCTCAGGATTGATGTTCCACTTTCATTTATTGCCTTCCTTTCTCCACCACTGTGCTTTAGAGAGAGAGAGAGAGAGAGAGAGAGAGAGAGAGAGAGAGAGGGTTCATTTTCAGCGTCCGAGAGCAGTGGCTCGTGATCGCACACTGGAACTAATTAACGAGCGAGGCCTCCGTTTATGTTAAGCAATGTTTGAGAGTGGAGAACGACAGGAACTTAATTACACGGTGCTGGAGACAAGAATAGCCGCTAGTAGCAACGTGTGTGTGGAGTTGGAGGGGCTCATGCTCACATCCGCTGTCACTGAGTGGATAAAGTCATGTATCACATTGTTCCTCTTTAAGATTTGCGAGTATTTCTTGTGGGACATGTGCAGGGTGAAGAACATGTGTACAGTAGATTTATCCCCTTCTTTTTTCTTCTACATTCATAGGCTGCATGACCAAAGAGGTTTACCATTACATAGACGTCGACTCTTGGCTTAGAAACAACTTAAGGCTCAGGGAACTTTTGTTGAGTTACTGCCAGAAGACCTGAGAGAGTAGTGTGAAGGATTAGAATTTGCAATGCAGTAACTTTAATCACAATGCAGGTACTAAACCAGAAACATTCTGTTACTTCGACAATTTTGGTTGTCTGGAGTTTAGTGGAGGGTTAATATCTGTTTTGCTCTTTCTGCTTTGTACCTCTAGAGGCGACACCCGTACTTCTGTAGATAAAGCTGGGAGATGTATACGAGCAGCTAGTTTGCTAAGTTCCACAAGCTCTCTTAGCATTTAGTCTAATAAGTAAATAAACTCACAAAATGTCAAGAAAGGAAATATTCTTACACTCTTATTTTCCTCACTAAACAGAAAAATACAACCGTACATCTTCTGAATTCAAGTTTCTCTCTTTTACCGAACCAAGACGAGCGTAATTGTCTTTTTAACTAAATCCTTAAGCACGCTTCATTCAAGCGAGACATAAACTAAATAAAACTCACCAAAACCGATTTGGTTTGTCTTTACACGGTCACTTCCGGTTTGGTCCTAATAAATCCTCAATTCACTACATAAGATGTGAGGATATTCCATCTCTACACATCGTTTGCCCTCGCTGCTGATTACCGACTCCATCTTGCTGTTCTGCCGCTTCACCTCGCTCCTGTCCCCACCTGCTGTGTCCTTTTGTCCCCGAACTCACAGTTCTCATCAGAGCCGTTGTATATCACCTCCGTACTATATCCTCTGTCATGAAACTGGCGTCCGCCAGTCTCAAAGAGCTGCGAAGCCTGGTTGAACTGAACCCCGTTGCCCGCGGCAAGCCCCGCTCTGATCCAAGGTCGTGATCTGGGCAGACTTCAGTCAGCTGTAGATCTTCAAGCTCCATTGTTAACTGAGCTAAGAGTCCAGGAATAATTACAGCCCAAAGTACAGCAGACAGTAGGAGGTACCTTCAAATTCTGGTCATATATTCCAAGTTGCCCTTTTAACCCAACAGACACTCTTACTGCTTTCTGTCATCTCAGTGTCAGCATGGTTCTCTGATGTACTTCACAAATGGAGCCTGCTGCACTGCGCGCTGTTTACAGATGTCTGTAAATATTAGCTGCTAGTGCCATTTGAAAGTTAGCTGCTCCACTGTAGCGCACATTTGTTGTTGGTTCAAAGAGATGATGATTGGTGTATTCACTGACAATCCGTAAAAGTGTTGCCTTGTTATGCTCTGCGCCTTAGCCCGTCTTAATTAGAAGATGCAAAGGCGGAAGTTTTCATGAGAAAAAGCATATAAAGTTATTACTTTTCGATAAGTAATACGTAATGAGTAATTTCTTACAGTTTTTAAGTAACCTGCCCACGCAGCTGATGTCATCTTATTATATGTGTAGGCCTATGTGTGCTCCTGGTGTGAGCAGCAGGACCCTCTGCAATTACGAGGAATGACTGTAAACCTAAAGACGGGGCTTGAGAGGTTGACAGGGGAACAAGGTTAGCTTGGGAATACTTCTAGAAAATGTAGCTGCCATAAAACAAGGAGTGCTCCTGAAATACTTTACTGATAGATTTACAAACTTTAGGCCGGAGAAACGGAAGTTTGGTTTATTTGAGATGTTTTTTGTGGGCTGCAATATGCACAAGAAAAATAATGTTAGCTACGGGAGGATGTTGGTTCGTTTAAAGAGTAGAGGGTGCAAGAGGGTGAGTGAGACTTTCAGGCCTGTAAAGGAGGAAACTATAAACGGAGGGTCCCTTGATGAACTGTGAGCTTGGCTTATGCCCCTTCCTTTAATCTTCTTAGACTTTAGCCACAAAGCCCCAGTTCTCCACCTAGAGCCGTACATTAAAAATGTATGTGACTCTCTGCAACTTTGGTTCTTTGTATATATCTTCTGTTGAAGTAATAATCTGAGACTATTCTTATAAATTCATAGTCTTAAGAGCTTCCAGATTTTCTGCCGAACACCTACAGTGTGAAGTGGTTTCTATTTCCTGGGAGTTCTGGGATGTGCATTACATTTACAAGGCCAGCATGAATAAATTACTTTTAATATATAAAAGGGAGAAGAAATATTTTACATTCATATTTTCTTTTATCTTTTGTTCCTAAAGAAAGAAAACAAGTCTCACATTGCACATAAGTCTAGCATTAGCCTGAACACACCAGAGTCTAAGAGTGGATGTTGACAGTTTAATCTACTTATAGAAACATTTTTGTAACTTTAACCCAGTGAATCCGATAAAAGCCGCATACACAGGTTTATTTTGAAGATTTTTAAATAGGTGATATAATGTATAGTAAAACTGAATGCCATTGCGATGGCTTATGTACAGTAACGGTAAAAGCGAGACCTTTTCATGGTAAATGTGGAATCAGTTTATGCGCAGGAATGTGGAGAAATCCAGTTGGTCGCATGGTCTTGTTAGTCCAACACATTTAAGCACTTTGTTATTTATGATGTTGCATTCCAGGGTTTCAGCGCTCACCGGGACCTCACCTGCCGTCTGGGTTCAGCAGGAACCCTCAGACCAGACTGGCTAACCTCTGGCCATGTGTGACAGACAGAAGGGAAAGAACGCTCTCACGGGTGACGACAGCTCGTTTTCATGCGAATGCAAGGGGAGGAGGGATGTCTTGAGTGTGTAAGTACCGAAAGAAGGGGGGGGGGGAGCTGGATTTGTAAGAAAAGAGCTCTGTGCTTTAGCTTGGTAAGGGTGGTCAGCCTTTCCTCCTACTTCCCCTCACAATAATCATTCTGAAAAAGTGGCTGCCAAAGCCACAACTCTTATAGAGGAAACCGTGACCAGCTGTGACACAAGCTGCCTACACTTGACACTCCAGCATCACCGCATTTTTAATGCGATGTCCTGACCTGGGCATTCAAGCCTTGATACTCATCTGCGGCCTAGCATGATCATCCTATCTGGTATCTGACACCCTTTTACCTTGGCACTGCGTCACCATCACATCACAGTGAGCAGCATTGTTTTGCATTATGTGATCCATGCCCACTTACGGTTGTCAACCGAAAACCACATGGAATTTCCCTGTGCTTTGGTAAATGTCATGTCTGAAAAAGGAAAGTTTAGAGACATGACTTTTACTCTTCTGCAGGCTACTGTGTGGATTTGTTGTTGTGGCCCTCGGGTACATGGTGCACAGGATGTGATGCGTATTTTTGTCAACCAGTTATCAGTGACCAATCTAATTACACACTAATCAATCAAGTGTAATGAGTCTGTCTGGCCGGGTGTGGCCCACTCCACCCCTAATCCACTGCATCTGTTTAAGGGTAATTCCACATCCTCACTTGTTTAACTTCACACGCCAAACTTTTTTTTGTGTGTGTCTACTTCTTTCCCATACGATCTTAATCACACATGGCCTGTGTTTTGGCAGGGAGGAAATTGATGGTTTTGATCAGTGTTTGGTGGAGAGGGAATCTTGGGGCAACGCAGAAACACAGAACAGGACTACTGCAGTAGATTCATTATCTTTTATGTTTGAGCTTTTATTTCTGGCCTGGAGAGGCTACAGTCTCAAGCATTTTTTTTCTTCTTCCTATGGCACTTTTAAAAAACTGATCTGTCTTTACAGGGAGGGCCACCCCTCAGCAAAATGATTCATGAAAATGTGATATTCTTACATTTTTTTAAGCTTAAGTGAAACATAGTAAGGTGTATATCTGAGAACAATGAATGCATTAACCTCATAAAACATCCACGTTCGGGGTCAAAGACAAGAGACCTGGTTTCCTCTTTTTCTGGTCATATATTTCTGTTCTTTTTCCTACAAATCTCTATGAGACAACCTGTGCGAGGTTCCCTTATGAGCGCTTTTATTCACTCCTTTCTTTCAACTCCACTGTGTTGGTATGGTTCTTTCTTGACATTTCTGTAATTAAAGCCAAATGGCATATCCCTCCATTAGCCCAGCAGCTGCCTGCGTTTAATTCCATACAATCAAAGTGGCCTGTTCAGCTGCTCGCTGTCACCGCTACCAAAGCTATTTGTCACAACAGAGATAAAAGAAACATTTATGACCAGTAGAGATATTGCTCATGTTGTTTTAAGACTTAATTAGAAAAGAAATAAAGAAGTAGCTGAAAATATGCTTCCATGGCTGCAGAAACCACCTTTCAAATGAATTCCTAAAGTGTAACACTGGTGGAGTCAAAGACATCCCTGTTGGGAGCTTTAGAAGTGAAACCCTGTCGGACACATACGCACGTACAAGAGCTTAACATTTCCAAAGTTGACACTTGTGGAAAAAATACTGCCCAAGTGTTACCTGATATTCTGCACCCCTGTGTCATAGGTTGCTCCAGATGGGCTTTTTTCCCCAAACCTTGTGACCTTTAGAAAGCGGCAATGGTGTGTGATCCCATGAACGCCCCCAAAAGTCAGAGCACAAGCTTGTTTTTGTTTTTGGACCCGTTTCCTCGTGTTTTGACTGGGTTGCATGTGTGCCAACTATGGAGTGAGCTCATACTTTCACATAAATGAACTCATCAGTGGAGCTTATTAAGTCACAGAAAGCTCAGAGTAACTCCATTGTCTAAGAGGAAAGGTTTTAGATTTATACCATGATTGTCTATTCTCTGCTGCTTTTACATCTGCAGGATCACATCTGGCAGTTTGAAACAGCCTGTTCAGCGTCAGGAAGGGTTGCATAATATCGCAAGTCTGTTTTTTGCTCCGTTTCTCTCTTTTCTAAAACCTTCTGGCCTTGTCACATCTGAGAAATACAAGAATATGGGGTTATAGGATAAAATAAGGAAAAGCACGTCAGGAGATGTGTCTCTTAGAGTGAATTACATTTGTTTTCATAAAAAGAGCAGTAATATAAAACTTTCCAGCCTCTTAAAACTGTCTGAGTGTGGGCAGTTATATTCCACTGGGTAAAAGTTATTTCATTTTTTTGGATGCTAGGCTTGATTTTAATGGCATGAGAGAAATTAAACCAAACTGATCCCATTTCTGGAAAGAAAATCTTCTTTATTCTGGCTTTTGCTGGAAGAAATATGCATTGAAATTAATAATATTTCCTCACGATTCTCCTTTTGCTGATAATTTCCAGTAGTGAAAACTCTTTCTGATGGTCGGCCCATTGCATTGGATGCACTTCAACGGCACTCTTGTCCTGGATTCTGGAGACAAGAGACCTAAACACTTCATCTTGAATTTAGTGCAATTGTTAAACTATTCTGAAGTAATTATGAGCCATTAAATGAAGAGTGGGATCGCCCTGTCGTTGTTGGAGCAAAAAAGTCACTCCACATGAAGGTGATTTCAGGAGACGCAAGGGCCTGTGTGCCCTGGCTGCAGGCCGATGGGGTCTCCAAGCGGGCGGACCTCACACACTCTGAAGGCTAATGACATGAATGTGCACCAAGGCTGCTTAACATTCAAGCATGGATACATGTACAACGACATGATCGCACACACATCGCAGACTAGTGGATCATCTCATCAGAATTTGCCAAGCATGATGATTTAGTTCAGTGTCACATTAAGTGAACTCGCTCCTCTTTCAGTCTAAATGAGGGCATTAGGCAGCAGCCCAAACACTCCATGCAGGGCTTTTATACTCCCTGCATTTTAACAGTCACAACTCAAAAGCTACACATTACATAGTTGAGGGTTTTTATTGATAAGAATACATAAGAAAGTGTACCCTAACCCGTACAAATAAAGAGCACAACACCCAACCAGAAAAGTTAAAAATACGATTTTAGATCAGTCACAAGGTTCAAATTAGTTCAACTCTTAAAGCTCATTGATCTGGCTCGCAATTTTACTATTGCTTTTACTAAAAGCTCTTTAAAAAACCTCACTATATGCCACCTGTCAAGCACCAGCAGTCAGAGAAAGTTAGCGAATAGTTGGTGAACATAATGAAGCATTTAACAGCTAAAGAGCCAGATGTTTCCCTTAGGAATTGGTGGAGACCAACAACAAGCAAAAAGGAGAGTGAATGTCTAACTCATATTCACCAGGTTGGTTAAATGAAGAATACTAATGCTGCTCTGGGTCTGCTGAATGTGTGAATAGGCACAAGTTTGTGATGTCAGTGTTGTGTCCAGATGGCTTCTTTCCTCATTCTGAAGTTTTATAGTTTACAGCTTTATAGTAAGGAAGTGTTGATTCATCAAGGCACACAGAGGGCATGTCGCACACACGCACAAAGAAATGAGGTTAAAGAAGTGTAGAGGATGAGGAAGTGGTCAAAAACAGGACTGACTGCATGTTTTAATTCATGTTACTCATATGAAGTCCAGATTTCAGCCATGACAGAAACTGAAAACTCACAACTCTATCCTGTTTCATGGTTCATGTAGAGCAACAACAGCCCAGGCCTCTCAATTAAAACGTCATTGTGGCTCAACGTCAGTGACGTCTTATCTGATCTCCCCCGTCACCCCCAGTGTCGGACACAGAGAGGGAATCTTCTTCTCCCTGTGGAGATGGAGGGGGGGGGGGTCTGAAGCTGGAGCTGCTAGTCCGATCAGTGTGTCCCCGTGCTGACATGATGCTGACCGCAGAGAAGCCGCTCCAGACTACCGCACAGATGTGTTTCATTTGGCTTTATCTGTTGACACATCCTGTCTGCTTTGCATGCGAGGACAGCATTAAACAGCGGCACCGAATAGACTGCAGACCCCCAAATTTTCCTCCGCACTGCTGTCTTACATGCACCACAGTCAGTAACATCACTCCACATGAAGACACAGAACACCTCAGGACTGTTTCTTCTTTGAAAAATGTCCATTTTGACACAGGCCTGTGCTTGCTGACCAAGGCCTGGTTTTGATCATTTGCAGGATATGTAGGTGTCTAGGTTTACACCGAGCTGAATTTGGTTGAAAAGTAAAATGTTTAGCCGCACACATGACTCTACCGGGGTGGCAATGTCAGTCTGTTGATTGGTCTGCTACTTTGATCGAGTCTGAAATATTACAAAAACAATTTCATTGATTTCCATTAATCTTTTTACTGACTCCAAGATAAGGATCTAGCACCATCATGAGGTCGACATTTAGGTGAAATGTCTCAGCAACTACTAAGATTTCCATGACGTTGACAGTCATGGTCCCGAGATGATGGATTTGGTGACCACTTTCCTTAAAGTGCCATTATTAGGTCAGCCTCAGTTGTACTTTGTGTTTAATGCTAATTCACTATTGCTAGCACGCTTACACTGTAACCCAAAATAAACATTGTGCCTGCTAAAATCACCATGTTGGGATCATCACTGTAAGCATGGTAGCATGCTGACTTTAGCATTTAGCTATAGTATAGCCCATTGATATAAATAAAGTTGGACGACACATCTCTACTTCCTCCCATTGTACAACAGTAAAGCCAAAATATCCAGGATATGGGCACTGCCATCTTGCAGTAGCGACTGAGCAGTGAAGCCGTGATATCGAGTTCCCACCCATATGCTGGCCCACCCAATCGTGAGCAGGGCTCAGCTGTCAATCATGACGTTTCACCCCGTTTTTATAGCATTAAATAACTAATTAAAAC
>JBBPCS010000375.1:2352669-2365800 GCA_037974645.1 Hollardia meadi
CCAGGGGGCGATCGAGATGTTTTGGCTTCACTTTTGGGGAGCTCTCATGTCGTCCATCTTTATATACAGTCAATGGTATAGCCCCAAGAGACACTAGCTTGGCTATAGGCTTTTAGGCTGTGTCTGAAATCACTCAATTTCCTCACTATTGAATGAACTATGGAGTGTCATTATATAGGTAGTAAATAAATGAGTAAAGGCAAATTTTCATGTTCTTTAATTACATTCTTTAATCTATATTCATCATAAACTCTGCATGATCTTTTGTTCCTCACTGCTCCGTTCTTTGCTACAGAGGAAGGTGCTACCTTTGCATATGTATGACCGTCCACACTGACCTACAATGCTCTGATGTGGTGTAGGAAAGTGACCCTCCCTCCCACATGCACGCCTCCCCTGCTGGTCACTCATGAATATGGCTCTAATTGAATTCACTGGAGACAAACGAGTGTTAATTGGGAGGATAACGATGACCGCAGCCAACTATTCAGAGGCCGGTCTTCAAAAGGGGGGAGGCCTCCTGCCCACCGCAGGCTTGTTCTTCCCAGCAGGAGGGGGTCTGTGGGGGGCTGAGGAGAGGTCGGGGAGGGGGCTCTACAGTCCTTTGTGCTCCTTTTCTTTGGGAGGAAGCAATAAAGCAATAAAAAAAGCCTTGGTAGTTGAGTCCTCTGTGCTCTGACTCCCCCTACGCTTCAGTGTGAAAGAAGGGGCCCTGTGACAGATCATAACCGCAAACAACATCTAGGCCTCTGTGTGTGTGTGTGTGTGTGTGTGCAGTAGAGTTTCATTCACCTGATAGTGCTGAGATTCTCAACATTATCACATCCCCAGAGCAAAATGTAATTATTAAGTTTTCAGGCTTTCATGATGCAAATGCAGAGCATATATGGCATAAACAGATCAATTATTTAACAGGCTCGTGTGTCATTGCCACCCACACACACACAAACACACATGCACCAGCACAGAGATGAATGCCTGACCGTGAATGTCAGCTTTCATTTTATACAGTATTGGAATTAGCCTGAAGGACCTTTGCCACTTGCTTTGTATATTACCTTTGTTTATTTTATTGCAATCCTACTCTGTCAATATTTAAACAGTTTGGAGGCAAATATCTTTACACTCACTTGTCCTTGTGATATTTCATTGCTTTGTAATAAATTCTTTATGAGATAATATGATCGGAAATATTTAAACTGAAAAACACATGGAAATAAACAACTGGAGGCAGCTCAATTTCTGCTTATTAAGATAAAAGTAACTTGATGAAACAAACAAAGGCATGACATTTTGATCTTGCATCATTCATTATCCTTGTGTCTTTGTATTTTGAATGAAAATTCCACTTGTGGCCTTAAGAAAGTTGATGGGGTTATTGCATAATCTGAACTTTTGTTTCTGCTTTTAGGAATACTTTGATCACTGCTTGAATCACTGACACTGGGGACTCATGATAACCTAACTAAACTACATTACCCAGGAGCACGGCGTCACCCAAGTCGTTTACGTGGGACATTATTCTTACACTGTTTGGTGAGAACAGGCTGGGTGTTGATGTAAAATCAACAAAAGCACCGGCTATGGCTCTTGCTACTGCAGGTGTTGTGGCCCTGAAAGACAGCCACAACCATGGCTCAACCTCACACAAGTCGAAATGTTAGTGAGCTTGGCCTGTTGAAATTTTGAAGCGGAGGTTGGCGTCTGTAACAAACTGGGATTGAGGTATGGCCATTAAGATCACCTTCTTCCAGTTGGCTCTCTGAAAATAAGTTGTCATCCTTTTTCCTCTCTTATGGGTGCACAGCAGCACTCAATCACCTCCAGCATGACCCTGGACTGTGGCAGGAGTTCAAAGCTATGCTCGGCCTCCGCATCACCCAGCAGAATCTGTCCAATCACCTCTGTCTCCCACTGCCTCCCTCGCTGGCATCTGTCTTCTTGCCATACATCACAAGTGAGCCTTGGCCATAAGGGGATTACTCCACAGGGAGACTGTGCATCCATTTCCACCATTAAACTGGATTCAGGTGCTGCCTCTTGTGCTCTCCATAGGTATCCAGTGAGTAATGGATACCCTCGTGCCCCTCGCTGCCCTTTCTTATCTACTGTATGGCCTGGCAATGCTCACTGACTCGCACAGCAGAAAGACACAGGCATACACTCAGTGAAACAGGAACGCTTAGTCACTTTTAGTTCTCGCCTGGAGGCTTTTTGGAGTTTTATACAGGAGATCAGTCTTCAAAAGAAGAATTCTGGATCATGACCTGTTTTTATGACAGATTGGCCTCTGCACTGTAGAACGTCCTTCAGCCTCTGTCCTCCAGGGACTCATGGAGCTGTAACGCACTCTCCAGAATTTTGCCATGAAGGCTTTGTGTTTAACCACTGTTTTATTTTATCTCTGTTGATTTTCGTCATTTTGAATAAGGACTGTGGTCTAACTTTGCCAGCGGTGTCTGTGTGTTGAGTAGCTTTGAACTCCAAGAGCACACTGGGCACTCGATAACGCTTCACTGGTCCCACAGTGCTAAAAGCCCATCTCACAGGGCTGTGTCTAAACACAGGAATGATTTTCACGGCTGAGAGGGCGACTCTCCAAAGGAACTTTAGTGGTGGAGGGAGAGATGAAGTTTGACTATAACTCACAAAAAGATACATAAAAGAAAGGAAAGCAAGGATACCAGGTTTCAACCTTTAAGACTGAAGCGAGCATATTAAATAAAGTCCTCTTCTAAAAGAAGCACACAGCCAAATCTGAAAGCAGATTATAGTGAAAATACAGACTATTTACAAGTATCTCAAGTATTTTAAATAAAAAACAAACAAACAAATTAGCCTTAAATGCAATTGCCTTTTAAATTAGGCTTTGGATATTAATTAATATTCATCAAAACATAATCCTAAAAGCCAATTTCTTCTTTCTGTCTCTTTATTTCTATTTCTCATCCACTCATTCAATCCGTTTTTCTCTTTGGAATTACGTTGTCATGTTGTCAAAGCGGGATTATGCTACATACTGCCAACTGTACTCAATTTCGTCATCTGCATAAATAAAAGCTTTCAAAAGTAGCACTTAATCCCAAATTTGCAAGTTTTCTTTTCAAAAACATTTCTATACCAACATTTTCTGAGAGATATTTCTGGCCATGCTAGTGGCATGGTTCTAGAGACGATAACGTCCATTTGTTTTCAGTCCACCACTATGGTCCAGACTAGAATATATATGGACAGCATTGATTACCACGAAATCTTGTACAGTCAAGTTCCACAAAGAATGAAACCTACTGACTTTGGTAATCCTATGACATATTCAATACTTAAGTACATGACCAAATTCCTTAAAGATTAATGACACTTCCGTCAACAAGTTAGGTGATGTTAGCATGGGTGACATTGTCATTGTGAGCATGTTAGCATGTTGATGTTAGCATTTAGCTCAAAGCATGCTCGGCTTAAGAACAGCCGCTCTTACATGTACCCTTTACGATAACCTAAAGGCAATTTAACATGTCTTAAAAGTACCTTAGTCACTTTTATGTGTTGACAGCAATCTCATTAAATCAGACAACATGGTAACATTTCTGGATTACTTGGCAAACGTTTGAATTGATTTTTGTCAGATTAACATTAAGGTTGCAGCGGCACAAGATTAAACATGCACAGAAAGATCAAATGTGCATCTGTTCCACCTTCTGAGATCTTTGTAAGATTTTTTTTTAAATCACAACATCACATCATTATCTCTTTTGTTTACTTCAATGAGCCAATTGTTTAACAGAATAAAAGTCTCACACCGTCACGACTTGTGCCAAAAACACTAGGAACAGGCAAATGTCAAAACCAGAAGGCAAACGAACTTAAAAGAACACGGGGAAACTGCTAGAACGAGGGCACATAATGTAACATGAACTGGCAGAGACAAACATGAACACACCACCTTAAATGCACAAGGGCAGGTTAACAAGACACAGGTGAAACCAATCAGGGCGGGGCAGACAATCACAAAGGAGGGAAAGGAACAAAGACAGGAAATGTAAAGCGGGACAAGACACACGAGGAAAGGACTTTCAAAATAAAACAGGAATTAACAGGAAACTCAAAACCATAATACAGAAAGTGGACACAGGAAAAACAAACAAGAGCTCAAAACCGTAACACACCAAAACTAAAACCATGACACACACCAGATCAGTCTATAAAAACAATATTACCTCACTCTCATGATGGTCATTAATGAGGGCTTTGACAGCACAGAGAATAAAACACACTATTCTTTCTTGCTATTATCACATTCTTAACACATTCTCTCTCTTCTCGCGCGCGCGGGCAACAAGACTAAAAGTGGTTTAGTCTGCGGTGACTTGCAGTACCAGAATGGTTAGAGGCAATGTGAATGGCAGGTGTCTTTCATGTACTTGTAAAAACAGTTTGATGTTGTGAATCATCACACTGATCACGCTGTGATAAGAGTGCAGACATGAAAAATGCTGATGGCAATGGCATAATTGTCTCACAGTAAATTCCCTCACCAAAACCTTTGCAAAGGCTTTAACGTGGAAGACGTTTAACCTATGATTCTCCCTGTATCTGCCTTACAGAGGCAGAGCACCTCTCATCAATTCACTCCATTCAAACAGTTTGAAACGCTTCAAACACAAGTGCTGAGAGCTTGAAATCAAGGAATTGAGTTATAAGTAATCCAAATCTCAAGTAACCTGAAAAGACACTTAACATGATGGCTGAGATGAAATGCTGTCATCAAGGGCTGCCTGTTACATGCATACCGTCTGTTGCATGATGTCATGTCTGTGAGGTTCAACACGTCTGCGGTCCCCAGCATGGAAAAAAGCTGGGACATACTGGATATCCTGCCCACACTGAATCAAGTACATTATGACTGCATGTATCCCCACAAAGCAAGTACAGTGCACAAAGGCATTTTGTGGTGCCTAAATGTGAACTGAACCTGTGGTGTGTGTGTGTGTGTATGTGTGTGGTGTCGCTGGTGGAAGTAGGGGAACTGTGATGGCGGAGTTCTGAGATCAGGAACAGGTCAGTGAAATAAAACTCTCCCCTGGAGGGATGCTGCCGGTGCCGCGTGTTTGACATGAAATGTTCCAGAAGTGTTCAATTATTCCTGTCCGAAACTCAATCTATTCCCCTATCGTCACTCCAGTTCGGCCTTGTTTGATCCCTCCACCTCAGCTTACAGTCGTTCTCTTTGAAAAGTGACTGTTCTTCCCCCTGCATCCCTATATCACAAATGAACATCCATATTAATGTTCATCTCCTGGTTCTGCAGCACAAAAATCTTTCATGATCCAAGGGGCTACGATCATTTATCAAAGACCTCCAGCAAGAACCATAACCTCGCTTGAACAATGCACAAGCAAAGTTGAGCCAAAGGCATTTGGGAGATATTCCATATTAAAGCTTTTGAACACCTGAAATAGCACAGGAAGTAGAGGAATGGGAAATTCCCATCTCGTCAGAAAAGGCATGGTGATCTATCCTGAGGGTTGCAGGGAGCACCTCCTAGTTTGTAATTACTGGACTGAAATATAGAGTTCATAATACTACTCAGACCCCACACACTGTAGCAGTGTCACCACTAAGATGAGAAAATTTTGTAAAATAGCTGCTTATTGTGACGGCAAATGGAAATTACTATATGTTATATTCATGAGTTTGCCTGGCATTTGTTACTAGACAGCAACACTGGTGTCATTTAGAGTTACAGTATGGATAGAGTCAGTCAGATTGTAATACAAACCATATATATAATCATTTGGTTTTTTAACATCCACTCAAAAATAAATGTCAGTAATGCCTAGTTCACACTACATGATTTTTAGCTCAATTTTCCATTTTGGAGCTCGCCGACAAAAGCCCCAGAAAAGACGCGATTCAAGAGGCTCGCTGACACGTCGCCTCCTCCAAATAGTTTTCTAGCAGGCTAAATATCTAGACGAATCGGCGTCAACTACAGCCAATCAGAGTGCAGGACACGGGGTGAGGGAAAACCATAGACAGTATAAAGAGGCGGAAACCCGGAAGAGGAAGACAACATCAACAAACATGGCGGAGGGCATGGAGAACATGGCAAGGAAAGTTCCGGTTTTGCACGTAATTTCCCGTGTCACTTCTCACGTGTGTTTTCGTGACCAAACGTATGGAGACCAGACATACTAGTCGGGGGTTTCTCCTGGTGATTCCCTGCTAATTGGTGATAATGCTGGACTTGATGAAAAATGGGGGAAAAAATGCAGTCGTGCACCTCAAGGTTACACCTGATCGTCAGTCGTGAAAGACAGCTGTAATAGCTGAACAGTACAGTACAGTAACAACTTCATGTAATGGTTATGTGAGAGTTCAGTTGAGATAAAAAATTAGGAAACCAGTTTGTTTACATGTTTACATATTAACATGTAGATGAGTGTTTTTTTTTAGTTTGTCAGTCTGTGTTGATACAAAAAGTGAAATAGGTGAGAAGCACAGAGAAAATTACAGACTTAGTAGGGGGGAAAAAGTGGATTTTTACGAGAGAAAACAAAAAAGTTAGATTTGAGTTTGTACTTAATGTCTATGATCTGAAATGTGTAATACAGTTGCCTATCTTCCAGCATGTTTTAGGCGATAAAAAGAAGAGAGTAATGCAGTAATGCAGCACTCAACAGAGGCACAAAGATAAACAGAAACTAAAGCAGACGAGTACAATATATAGACACAAACTGGAAAAAGAATTTGAACTACGTACACAAAGTCATTGCCTTTGACTTTAAGAGCACGCCGAGGTTTAGTTAGCGACGACAGAAGCTGTGTTTGTGGAATCACTCTGACTCAGGGGCAGACAGTGGGGACACAGGGCACCTCATGACATGTATGAGAGGTGACTGGATGACAGACGCTAGCGGCGGGACCTTGTGTAAACACGCCCATTGAAGACAGTGTCAATCAACACCCCAGATTAGAGCTCAGGCTATTAGTCAAGTCAGAAATCCTTCACCTCTCCTTCAACAGAACTTCAGCAGAACAGATTATCAGAGACACTGGTGACGTAGCAGCTGAATAACTTTGAGATAAAAGTTTCAACGAGACAGCACTCAGTAGAGAGCAGAACAAGGCCAAATGGTTAGCCTTTACTTTCACAGCCATCATGAAACAGAAACAGGGTGGATGGCAATGTTTATGCAAGGGTAGCCATAGTTCGGTCTGACGGTGGCACCACAGGAAACATCACAGGTTCACCTTAATCAGCAGGCTTCTTTTTTAATGCGCCCTGAAGATACACACCAAATTAAATGCCAATTGGGCTGTTATTTTTCTATATTTGTTGGTCGCAAACAACCTGACAGTCAAACGAATGCACTGTATGTATTAATGTGATGATATATATTTCCAAACAAAACTAGTCTACAGCCACACTAGCAGCTCTGTGAGGCCGTCCTTGCTGCAATGACGTCACAATACGGTTTGAATGATGCGACGCGCATGCGGCACGAGGCAGCTGTGCTCTGAGATACATGTTAACATCAGCATGTTCACAATCTCACTATAACAATACTTACATTCTGACCTTTAGCAGGTATACAGTGTGGTCCCATGGGATGCCGTATGAATAGCTGGCCACTTTTAAGTACATTTCATGTATCATTTCATGCATTTTAAGCTTTCCACAATGACGAGTTTCAGACATGCACAAAATGACGAAGTCAGGAGACTTTTGTCATGTCTCCTCGTGTTTGTTTACTTGGTCATGTGACCAATTTGGCTAAGTTTAGGCATCAAAGCAACTTGGTCAGCGTAACGTAACGTGACGTGAGTTGAAAACATTATGTTAGTGAACTTATGGACATGAATCAAAACGTTGACTTTCGGTTTCACACGTGACACAAACCCTGGTATCTTGTTCTTTGTTTGACCCATGCACCACTCCACCCTCCTCCATGTGCGGACTTTCTCGCTCTTTATGTTACCTGACATTGTTTTGTGTCTGGGATTAAATCAAGGCATAGTGTGTGGTTGGTGTGATAAATCTGGCCTGTGTGTAGTTCTTGACGTCTGACTGACTGTCTGTCTTCAGTGATTCTCCTGAGAATCACTCACTGAGATCCAGTGACCAGATGCTGCCAAAAACCAGGTGTTTTTTTGTTTTAAGTGCCAAGACTTTCCTCTCTGAGGAGCCTGGCAGCCATGAAGTAAAGACTGAATGAATGAATTACCATTCAGTACTTTTATAGAGCAGTCATAGCTGTCTCTGATACTAAAAGAAGGTGAAGCCTGCAGCTTGGAACTGGTGTTGCGGCTTATTATTGAATCAGTGGAGTGAGAAAGTGGCATACAGAGAGAGAGAGAGAGAAAGGGGATGATGTCATCCGACAAAAGAGTTGATTCTCTGATCTTGTCACACATAAGCCAAAGTTTATAAAACCTCCATGCTTTTGTTTTTCTTGGTAATTCCCCTCATTTCAACCCTCATTTTTGTTTCAGTACTTTAATCTGACTGCTAGATTTGATGGTTTAAATCTTTTGCTATGAAATCATGCTGGTGGTTGTAGGAAGGTTTTTATCTCACTTATGTCCGAGTAATTTGGCGTTCATAAACTCCGCTATTGTCGGCAACGGTATGAGTGTAAGGAAGAGGGACTCAAAACACTCATGGTCAGCTGGGTGCACTGTTAAACCACCGTGTGGATGATGTCATAGCAGCGCCGTCACAACCACAAGAACCGTGCGATATCAAGAGGTTAGTGTCGGCAGATTTTCTTCATTATTTTGATTCTCATTGACAACAAAGATGGTTTGAAAGCATAAACTACAACAACAAGGATTTACACACACACTCACACACACATAAATACACTACAGGGCTAAAAGTGCACATGTGATTCCTCATGTCAGATTGGGTGAATGGTCGAACTCATGCTGCACTAGTAAATGCAACCTCTCCCCGTGGAGCATTTTATTGTGTAACTCCTTGATCGGAGCCAATACCCACAGTGTGTGAGGGTGACCGAACTGTTTAAAGAGCAGGATCTGAGGTGGAAACAGGAACCCGGTTGTCTTATATTTATTGTATTTAAAGTACAAGCAAAGGTGCTATGACTTGGTATATTTTAAAAGTATTGGATTCCTGTCCATACTGTCTCTGAAGCGATTCCTTGATGTAAAAAAAAGTTGAATTTTAAAGTTTATCTGAAGTTACTATGAGACTCAAGAAGTCTGAGCTAGCCAAATCAAGTACTAGTAATTTCCAACCCTGCCCATTTTCCAGATAAATAATCATTTGTTTTTAGGTACGCTAGCGGTGATGGCAGTGTCTGTCAATCTGTGGGTCGATCCAACACTTTGATCCAGACAGTAACGTCTCAAGCATTGAATGGATCAGCATGAAATTTGGTTGAGACACTCATCCCGTTTGTTTATAGCAACACTTCTTGTTCACGCAGTTCCACACATTCCTGGGTGCTGTGTTGGCTGGCACAAAGTTAAGTGCCTTGCCCAAGAGCACCTCATCTGGAGTCATTGAGGGAAGGGAGAGAGTTGCTCATTCACTTTCCACGACCAAAATTTGAGTGTGGATTACAGTGCCAGCATGAAACAGCTTCTCAGTGCAGCAGTGCTGGCATGCGACCATGTACTGTACGTATACAGAAACACTGACATTCCTGAGCCTCTGGAGGCTCCTCTCTCCTCTACACGCTCAACTGGGATATATGAGCCATTGCTTATTAAACAGAGCTCACTTGTAATTAAGCCTCCCAGATGGGCTTTGCTTGAGGTTCACGTTAAGCCTCTCTCTCCGCCTGTCGCCCTAAAAGTGATGAGTGAAGAGTAATAGGTTTCATAATTGGCCATGGAAAAATGACTGACTATTGAAAAACGAGAGGCGCCCGTGAGAGCGTGAGCTAAAAAATTCAAGTAAACCAAACACTTCTTGTTTAGTCCTCAATTAGCATCAGTAAACACTGTCCTGAATTTACCCCTCCAGTGGCGCTGTATGCAATATACTATGAACTGCAGCAAAGCAAGTGAAGGTCCATCTCCATAATAAAATATAACCAGCGGGACTGTTTACACAATATAATTAAAGTACTGCCTGCATAATAAACACTGAAAAGGGAACCTAAAACATATTGGCTAAAAATACCTTCTTCCAGTGTGTTTTTCTCTTTATCCTACAAGTCAATGTGCAAATGTAATCTCCAAACGCACAAGTCATTATGTAATAAAACTGGCAATGAGATAAAAGTTTCCTCCTGATTTATCACTGTCTATTGTTTGGCTCAACCACAAAAGAGATTCTGCACGGTATTTTTATTTAACAGTCAACAAAATCTGAAAACATGCAACATGCGGAGCAAGATGGAACAAGCTGAACATGATGTAGCATGTGGAGGTGCACAGCTGTGCACAGCTGAGGCAGGAAGCCAGGTGTCCCGCAGGAGAGCAATCCAGGATCCCTCTGATGCATATGTAGGCCTCTAACACCTCGCTGTGGACCTGCGCCTCGCTAACGGCTTTTACAGAAACATCTGGCAGACGACAGGTCTTATTCTCCACTTTCTTGCCAATTAGACTTTCTCTGCACTCTTCTGCAAACCCATGCAGCAGACACACGCACACACACACACACACACACACACACACACACACACACACACACATACACAGAGTCTCTGTTCTCAACCTGCTGGCTCCTGCCAGGTTGGGCACACAGGGACGCAAAAACATGAAAAGAAACCAATTTAAAAGGGCTAATCTATCCATTTTTAAACATGAAGTTTATTTTTACAGTCTCCAGCTGGACTTGCTTCATGTGTGTGGAAGCAATCAGGAAACACAGGGAGAGAGGAATTATGTTCACAGATTCAAATGTCACTAAGCCCGGAGGATAAACTGCAGGAAAATATAAAGGCCCCATTGAAATGAGTTCTGATCAGACTGCTTGGGCAATTGCCTCCAAATGGATGTCGCATTTTGTTTTTATTTCCTAAAGAGGAGGTCACTGTGCAAAAATAGACATACTCACTTTGCGACCGGGCAACATGACGATAAATAACCCCCAAAAGCCACTTCAAAGTGCGTTGGTGTTTGAGTCACTGAGCGGAGAAATACAAGAAAAAGCTCTGATCATTTTCTTGTCTTTGTGTCCGTTTGTTTTCACTTATCAGGCCTTTAGAGTGTTGTCTCACTACCATGTGCCTGAGAGTCTTGCTGTATGTATTCAAACACTTTAATATGTTGCTCATGCAGTAATTTGTTTTGTGTGTGTCTTTAGCTGTTTTAGGGAATCAAAGGACAGGAAGAAAGGTTTCGTCAGAGATTTACACAATGTTATCTTATGATCACCAGTGTTAAAGCCAGGACTGTCTGACTCTTTTAGGTACTTTTCTACACTCTTTAAATGCAACAAAAATAATATTAGGATAATACAAGAGTGTCAAGATGTCATGTCTGACAATTAAAGTCAAAGTTCTAAATTGATCCCCAATGACACTCTCAGCCCTGAATTTCCTGACATCCTCAATAAAGAGATGTATAACAGGGATTCTGACAATTGTTTGCTATCAGCTAGCATTAGCCACCAGTCAGTACTTGACTGCTAGGTAGCTACAGTGCACATATCTCTCTGTTGGTCATTGTGAACCAAACAGTGGGGCGTTTTACCCATTGGTTCTGAGCCATTTAACTACTAGTCTCGTGACGGGCAGCAGAGTTAGCAGAGTTTAGTAGTTTAGAGTTTAGTAAAGATATATTTCTGCTGTATATGTCAGGGTGGGCGTTAGAGGTGATGTTGCCCTTTTTGGGTCAAGAGGACAAAATTACTATTGTTTTCTGGAAAAAACAAATCTAAATAACCAGTTGCAATAATCACTATAAATGGGACCAGGGTCAATCGCTAAAAAATGGATTAGGTTGCATTTAACTAACTGCCAAAATAAATGTTGATACAGCTTAAATCTGAAAATGAGAAGCCTGCTAACAGCACTGATCCTGATTTTTATGGCAGACATTTGGGCGCTGGGAGGTTGTATTTTTTGGGACATTGTATGTTTTAAGGAGGTGATTAATACAATGGCGAACTCTGGCTCAAAGCCTGAATGACTGTTGTATTTGCAGCATTATGCATCTGCTTGCTAATACATAAAAAGTGATTGCTGCCAACCAAACATCTTTACCAACAGGACCAATGCTGAGGTGTTTGTCAGGCTTAAACCCCGTCTGACCGAGCCAATACCCTTCCTTCGCCCTGTGGATGACTCTCCTCTGCCCTCTCCGTTTGACATGTTCCTCCTCTGATGGATGTTTGCCATCTGGACAAGGTGTCCCTGCGCTTTCATCAGGCCCTCAGCAGGCAGGCAGATAGGCCGAGGGAGCGGGACGAGCATCTCATGCCTCCGCGCAGGAGATAAAACAACCGTCCCATTTCACCACGCAGGAGATAAAACAAGGCTCCTCTTCACAGATCATACATCAACATTATACCATCTGACGCCGGGAAGCAGCAAAGCATGCTGGGTAGATGACACCCGTAGAAAGATGGATCTATCTAATCTGAGGAGTAAACACATAAATTATCCAGGCATAGGTTTAAGCATGTGCACGGGAAGTTGGTTTCAATTTAGCTGAGATGTAGCCCGCAAGATTTTAATCTCACGTTTACATATTTATTTTGCATTTATTTCATGTTACACCGACATACAGATAGAAATTCTAAACAATATATGTCATATAAGCTTTAACCTTGTTGGAATTCATTAGCATTTGTGACAGTGACATGTCGCTACCTCACTATCCTGCTGGGACGGCAGAGCCTGACGAGTACCATATATAGCAGCTTACCTCGTCACACTCCTCATCTGGGAATACAAACACATCCTCCTCATGTCTTCCCTGAGTTCTGCATGGTACAGCAGGGGCACATCTGTGTAACATCGGCTGTACGACGATTTTTCAAGAGACCTTGACGGTCTGTTCAGAGGAGACACCGAGAAATTACTGTAAAGGTCTTCCTCTTTCACCTCGGCTTTGGGAACCATTTCTCTTTTTCTCAATAGATTCTATATCTCTCTATATACGCTCCTAAATGTCATACACAACATACACATGATGGCTCTCTCCCCC
>JBBPCS010000375.1:2370548-2383069 GCA_037974645.1 Hollardia meadi
CCCCCCCCCCCCCCCCCCCCCTCTGCTTAATGGAGCTTAAGAGTGGCCTCGCTCGTTTGCTGTGAAGAACAGAAGGTTTGAAATGACTCTCAGATAGCACTTCTCCAATTCTGTTCTGCATGGGTAACCTTGAGATGGTATCAGTTTAAACTGCGTGCTGGATGAAAAAAAAAAAAGGAGATGTGAGAGCAACGACTGGTTTGGTGCAGAGGTTAAATATACGGGTTGCCCACATTTTCCAGGAGAAACAAGCGGAAAGTCCTACACAAACATCATTGTGTGCTACTGAGGCACAAAGACTGAGGGTTCGTGCATCAAAGACTCATTCAAGGACATGGTGGTAAACTGTCTTCAGACCCAACACAGGCTGAAACTTGAGAATGTAAATGAGGATTTTCTACATTCACTATCTGGTTATTTTCATTTTAAAGAAAGAAAATGTGCTTTTGTTCCTCTTTTTTGTATTGTCTTGAAAAGTCAACACAACTGAATTGTACCTGCAGACAAGTGCAGTAGTTTCTGTAGTTCTGCCTTGATTCTTTGACAGTAGTGAGCAGAAAGCTGGATTTCACCACTTCTTCCCCCTGTTTCTCTCTGTGGACACAATTTTATTTATAACAAGGGTGTAATTTATGAGAATCTGAAGGCCCTGACTACTCCATAACCCAGGTCAGACTCATTCATTCTTCAGCATGACAGGGCCTGGCTCCTGGAGTTATGGGATCAAGGCTGATGTCTTACAGAACACCGCTTGGGAGAACAGGTATCTGCACTTCCTTATTTTATCAGCTCTCCAACAAGTGAACATGAACAAGGAGCCCCAATAAATCATTTGCTTCTGATGACAGCCCGGAGGCAGCAGGGCAGAGCATCGTCTGATGTCATACGTGTGTGCCATCTTTTTTTTTTTTTCTTTTCTTAGAAATGTAGCATGAGCTCTCCTTGTGCATCTGTGTGGAATGCTACACCTGCACAGTGTGAGGGCTTAATGATGATGTCACAGTATTTGTGCTACAATTAGTGTCTATTTTAGCATTTTTTAGCTAGCTAAATATTTTATCTTGTAATGTGTCTTGTGTGCAGGCCATGTTAGCCTGTTGGAGAAGCAAACATTTATGTTATATACTATATCCTGTATGTACGTACATCAAATGGAGAAATTAAATATTGTCTTAGTGTTAGCTACAAATAATTTAGATTTCCAGTAATACTTGGACATTTTACTCTTTGTATGGCGTTCTTGGATTTTTATGTCACTTAACCGCTGAAACCAAATGGGTGTGGGAGTGAACCGGCCTTCTTTTAGGCCAAAGGACCCTGATTCTCTTTCCACGCTACTCTTTCTGTGTGAGGAAGTGAACGTGCAAACATGGGAGCTTGTTTGCCCATGTATGTACATCGTGTGGGCTGAGTGGGTTGTGTGTGTGTGTGTGTGTGTTTGTGAGGGGGAGACAGATATGGTCACGGTCAACAAGACAAAAACAACAGATTCATTACATTTGTTTGACCAATAACTTCCTGTGGAAGATAGATGTGTTTTGGCCCGAGCAGCTGTGCGCTCTGTCACTCCCCTCACATGATGTCCCTGTATGGGAGGGGAATTATCATTCAGTGCACGTACATATGTGTGTGTGTCTGCCTGTGCGTGTGTGTGGTCTGGGTTAACAGATTCAGCGTGGCTAATTCAGAGGGCCCAGGCAGAAAACCGGTCCCAACTCACACTTTTCAGAAGGGCCACAGACACTGGAGGCCTTTCTCCATGAAGTTAGCACCCTTGCGCATGTTCAGCTGCTTGCGTGTTTGTGTCTCAGTGTGTGTGTGTGTGTGTCCGACTGTTCATTGGACCGAAACCTAAATCGGCACATGAAAGGTGTGTATCTCAGTGTTGCTTCTCCTGCTTCTCTGAGAGGAAACAGACCCTCGCTGTGGTATTTGGTTTCTCCAAACTCACACACGACTCGATTTCAAACATGCTGCAAAATTCAAAACAGAAATGTAGCATGAGTGGGGACAATAAGGCCAATGTTATGTCGCTACTTAAATTTAATTCAAGATTGCTCACTGCTGTTTCAGATATATCACTTAAGATATTTTTCATGTATTGAAATGAATGATGAAATGAAATGTTTTTATGTCATCCAATGCACAGATGTTTCATATTCAAAAGTTTTTTTTTAAGTTTAATCATTTAATTTCGCTCCGCTTCTGTCTGTGCAGGGTGATTCCTCCTCTCTCTGTTGTCTCTGTGTGTGTTCTTGAAACACTTGCAGTCATTACCCTTGGATCCCCAGCCCAGCAGGAGTTTGGTGTTATTTGTGTTGAGCCGTGTACGTAACGCAGGTCTCACAAAACGCTGCGATTATGGGGGCTGACACAATAACAGCACAGGGAGGGGGGGATGAGCAACACTCTGACCAAAGAGAAAAGAGAGGAATTAGGGTGTATCTATCATCACATTTGCACAAATGTTTTGGCTAGACCAGTTGAGTCTTCTCTGTCATCGCTAATCACCTAACAATAAATCACTGAGCAGCTCTCAGTGGGAAGGAAAGAAGCAGAACGACGAGTCTGGCTGCAGGAGAAGCAGTCTGATACACATCATTTTCAAATATTCTTCAAATATAAAAAGACTGGGTTGAATTTGTTTTCTGGCAGCTCATCATAGACCGGTTGTGGGACACACTGAACCTTGGCAAAGGTCAAAGTCTTATTGGATTTGCTGTTTCTGCTGTATATTTTGTGCCAAGTTGATTTTCTGCTTTGACAGAAGAACTTGAGCACAACATCAGCATCGTTTAACTCCTGCTGGCTGCCGTTGTGGTGCATTTTGAAAGGTGACACATTTTAATTTTTGGTGTCTGTTCTATTGCTTCAACGACACGAAAAGAGACACGAGACCTCGACCCAGTGTGTATGAAGTGAGGACAGCACTGTAGTTCCTAATGAGGCTGATAAGTGATGGCACACAGCAACAACGTGCTGACAGAACTGACCAACACTCAAGCTCCAATCGTGGACCGGCACATTGACTGATGTCTTTAACCTTCCAGCCTTTCAGAATCAGCCTCTATATGCGAGGGGCCTTCCATCCTGTATTTCTTCACTGTTAGAAAAAGACAACACTGTTGTTTATTGGAATTAGTAGCTATACTTGGCATCGGCTGAGTCATTCGTATAGGGTTTAACCTCCCAAAGAGGACAAAACTGGGAAAAGGAGACAATTCTCCATCGTTCTTCGGGAGCGTTTCCTGGCAAGCTTTTAGCCTCTGTATATTGTCGAGTTCTCGTCTTTCTCACGAGTCTTTGTCCAAGGCACCATTGTGCTCCACTGCTTCAAATGTGGTTCCATTTCCTGCAGGCAGTTTAAACATAAACAACCCGGACGTGCTGTTCCCCCATCAGTATACATTTTGCAAGGTCTTTCCACATGGGGAATAAAAGATGATGTAAAATGACAAAAAAGCTTTCCCAATTTTTCATGAAACTATTTTTGATTTGAGCCTTGATATCGTTATTCAAACCAGCATTAGCTGTTTATTTTGGACACTTGCGGGCAGCGAAACGAAAAACACAACATTGACATATTAACACCTTATGAAGCTAATTTGGTAAAACATCGATGGCAAACAGCTGGCTACACACCTAGCAGACATGTAGCAACATTAGTATTAATTTGGAGTCATGTTTCTGTCCACCTTGTGAAAATGAGTCCAATATTCACTCTCCTTTTAGGTCAAGTAGGTCTCCACCAACCACTGGGGGAAACAACTGTCTCTGTAGCTGCTAAATGCTCCACAATGCTTGCTAGCAAGTTGATAACTTTGTCTGTATGTCTGTCTGCTTTTTGGTGCAGGGAGGTAACATAGAACTGCAGATTCAGATTCATTGTCTATCACTGAGCGTCCCCTTCACAGTGCACATACCAGTAGTCATTTGACTCATTGTTATATAAAAGTATTGATTATACCAGCTTTAAAAAATTTTAAATTCTGTATTGCATGACTATTAAAAAAAAAAAATCACATTTTTAGAAAAGGCAATGTATGTGTTTTCTCTTAAAGGTGCGATTTGTAAAATACAATAAGAATTTGAAGGTACCCTTAAAATATAGGGGGCAATGCATTATCACCAGAGTAACCATCAACTGCTGTCACTATACTGTCTGCTGTAGTTATGTTGGGCTGTGTAATTATCTTTGGTTGTAGCCATAGCAACTGTTAGCTCAGTTAGCTGTAGAGCTAGTGGCCCAACAGACTACAGGCAATCATGCTTGTCTTAGTTAACTGAAAGAGAGAAACTTGAATTGAGAAGGTGTATGGTTGTATCTTTCTGTTTAGTAAGGAAATTAGGTGGAAAAATATTCCCTTTCTTGACATTTTGATTGTTTGTTTTGTTTACTTATTGGACTAAATGCTAATAAAGCTTGTGAAACGGAATACATCTCCCAGCGGAAACTACAGGGGGCTAACAGACGATCGCCTCTACAGGTACAAAGTGGTATGAGACATCTGGTTAGCATGCTAACTTTAGTAGATATCTCTGCATCATCTTTAACATCAACACTGCTGTTCCTTCACATTCTGTTGGTAATGTTGGTTCCTGTTTTGAAAGTTTTAAACTAAACTGATGGCCATATCTCGCAAATTACAGCTTTAAATAATGGTGTATTGGTTTTGGGCTGTGTGTATAGATTGGGTGGTGGGGAATCAGCTGTGTGCAGTTTAATGATAGTTCCTCTTCCAATTTCCTCCTAATGAAATAATCCCTACCTGACCTGATAGTCTGCTCCCTTGCCTGGAGTGGAGTCTGAAGATTAAATTAGAACCACCTTGTAAATCAGCAAGCAAGACAGAAATATTTGAAAATGGTGTGTGTGTGTGTGTGTGTGTGTGTGTGTGTGTGTGTGTGTGTGTGTGTGTGTGTGTGTGTGTGTGTGTGTGTTTTCCGCAGACAGGGAAGTTTCTCAACTCAAGCCCTATGGCCTTGTGTCAAGCATTTGACCTTACGCTGGTTTTCAGAGTCAAGGCTTTTTAGGTACCAAAGTGCCACAGTCTGTTTCCATGGAAATGTGGCTTTAAGGGAACATCCATCGCTGCTGAAAGGGTGACCCAGAGTACCCAAACACACCCTGCCCACTCGTATTAAAATTCTTCAACATGGCACTCTTTGCTGGGCACATTCCACATTACTCTTTGGTCAAGGGAAGTGGAGGGGAAGACTGCCCGTTGCTGTGACAACGCTGGCCAAACACAGAGGTCAGACAAGCGTGTCCGTGTCATTCCTAACGTGACGGCGGTTTGCCATAAAACCGAGCCGGCGTGGTAATGATAATCCTGTGCCGTGGGCGGGGCTGGCGTTCGGCTCCATGGATGCTGGTCGGGGCCCAGTCTGGCCACACTCGCAAATGGGGAGGCAACACAGGAAACCAGGGCTTGCAGTAAAAACATGTAATTAGAAACACATTGACTGGGCGCTTTGGCATGATACACCCAGCAGGAAGGGAGAGACACATGCAGGCAGGGATGCACGAGCAGGGGGAAAAAAAAATTTTTTTACTGAAGTGGAGGACAAGATCACTGGGTCACTGGGAAAGTCCCATGAGAAAATCAAGGGTTGAAAGGCTAAAATGGAAAACCAGAGACATGGACGGTGACAGACGTGTCGATACAGAGGGCAGAGTGATAATCAAAAGCAGGGATATCACAACATCCAGTCTGACCTGTCACCCAGTTTAGGACAGACGTGTGGCAGACAATAATACTCCAGTGGAAATCCCTTCTACTACCACTACTACTGTTTACAAGATGCAACATAAATGCCACTAAACTTGAGAGTGCGTCAGTATGGCCTGGAGGCCTCACCACTAACAAGCAGGCGGAGGGCAGCACGAGCTGAGCGGGCAGCGTGGGCCTCGGTTTGACTCGAGCTACGCCCTGCATGGCCACGCGGTGAACCGAGCTCCAGAGGGAGAGCAGGTTAACCCGTCCACATGTGATCTGAGAGTCCTCGGGGAGCCTGACAGACGCTGACGGGAGCCCAGAGACATCCTGCAGATTCCCATTCCTCTGCTGTGGAGCAATGGAGCGGTCTAACATGAACACCAGTAATTAGTGAATTGTTAAGCAAACAGTGCACACTCAAAGACGTGAAGATAGACATACTGTAACAGTTATGTGTTTTTAGGAAGCCAAAACCACACATGACAAGATTTATTGAGCTTGAACAGCAGCCCGTTTGACAAACTTCACAGGGCGATGATGAGAAGGACTCGCAACTCTCCCACTTCACTACACCACTCATGAGATTCTCAAGAGTTCAATCCTGAGATACCAGAGAGACTCCGCAGGGGAGGGACGTGAGAAAAGAGTCCCCGCATCCAAGGAAGGAAACCCATCAGGGGCACTCCTTAGTGTGCGGCTTTACAGATCAGGCGAGTTGTGACTGCGGCCTACAGCTGGAAAAAAAAGGGGCCCTAATTAGCCTTCACTCCCAGCAGACTGCCAACCCAAGAATAGGGGTTAGATTAACAACAAGAACTGAACACTTTTAATCAAGTCTCGAAGTGTTTCCTTGCACCCCCACTTCAATGTCAACAGTTCACAAACACATAATTAGAACGAGCAGAGGAAATGGACGTTTGGTAGGTGACGAGGTTTTATACATTTCAAAATACAAAAGTGTGAAGTGACAATTCACAGTCTGCAGATGCAGAATAAACAGCAGGAAAATGTGCATTAATCAAAGGGACAGTAAATGAGCAAGCAAATGGGTCTGGAAATAAAACAGGACAGAATTGCACTTTTGAAACATGAATTACTGTATTGAACAGTGATTAATAAAGAACAATGTAAACATACTGTAAGGCACAATAACCCTGGGCCATTCATATGAAAACGTACTCAACAATTCATTACAAGTCAACGCACACACAGTACTTTGGATTTCCTGCTTGTCTCCAAACAGTCACAGAAACAATGACACTTTAAGTACCAACGGGGAATGGGTGAACTCATTCATTTAAAGTTAATGATGCCGGCCCAACAGTTTGATAGTTTATACCTAAAAAAAGAAATCTGGTTTTACAGACAAAAACTTTGTCCCATATTACAACAAAAAACCTAGATTTCTCAACCAGTGTTCTTGGGGCCATTCATAACCGTTTGAAAATGAGGGCCCTCGTAGATCAGAAAAAGGTGCATGAAAGTGTATGTTTACACCATCTGGCTAGCATGTAAATAAAAACCGTTACTTGTGAGCTGTTTCACATTTCGTAGCCGGCTGGATTGCTTTTTGTTTTCAGAGCTCCACTTCTCCATCTCTGTTCAACCATCCTGTTTTAATACTTACTTCGAAATAATAAATACAGCAACATGGGTTTTGACGCATGCTCTGGGGCTGAACAGAGTCTGAACATCAAACGTGTTTGGACAACAGAGAGCAGGTGTTAAAAGTAACGGTGTAATCATGTGGAGAGTGTGCAGGTAAAACTAAAGAAAGTGCACTTAAA
This sequence comes from Hollardia meadi, assembly GCA_037974645.1. Lineage (NCBI taxonomy): Eukaryota > Metazoa > Chordata > Actinopteri > Tetraodontiformes > Triacanthodidae > Hollardia > Hollardia meadi. Next base: position 2,378,056 of record JBBPCS010000375.1, read on the forward strand.
AGGTCTTTGGTCACAAGTGTTCTTCGACACATGGCAACTGACCACAGACGTACAGTAAGGCGTTCAGACAGTCAGTCAGCAAATGCTACTGTGGAAGAGGTCAGGCTGTAACAGTATGAACAGTAACTGGTTAGAAGTAGAAGTGAAATGTCAGACAGGGCTGCTCTTGTTTCTTCAGATATCCAGAACAGTATCTAAACAGTTTGACAAAAAAACATTACAAATGTACAGCCTATGTTTCAGTTTCGAAAATACTCGCCCAAATGTTTTTCATATTCTGCATGTATGTATCTTTAATAAAAACATTTCTGCTATCTATCCATCTGTATGGTATACAGCATGTATAGGCCGTGCTGCTTGCATGAAGCATGAGACTGAACTTTATCTGAGGAATCAGATATCGTTTTCATTCAGCCAGTGGTTCCATAATTGGCTCTAGCTCTCCGTTTCCCCGTGGACGTTCTCCATATGTACTTTGAGGTAGTCGTTCCTAGTGAACTTCTTATGGCACAGCTGGCACTCTGCCATGGGCCGGTTAGGGTTGTGTGTCAGCTTATGCCTGCTGAGCATCTTCTTCAAGCTGAATGACAGGTCACACACCTAGAAAACACACCCCAACAAAAAAAAAAAAAATACAAACAGGATTTTATTAGTAATAGTTAAAGCAAATAAACGCACTTTTTAATTTTTGGTCGGCCAATTTTCTTTCTGCTCAGTGTAGAGTTCAGTCTATAAACAGTCACAGCCGGGGAGACAGGGGATGATTTGTAAATCACACGTGTCGGACCTTGGCGACAGAAATCGCCCCCCCCCCCCCACCAGTGGCAAGAGGGAATGCATGCAACTTAGCATCCATCATAAATGAGCCGTTTTACACTGTACAAATGACTCCATCGCCCTCCATCAATCATGATAATCCGCCACTGGCTGGTGTTCAGCTCCAGTTTAACACACTCCCTCAAGAATCACAGCATGTGTCCTCCTCACTTCATCTGCGAAGAACTTAAGTGCGATGAATTACATTCATAAAATCTCACAGACAGTTTGCATCTGTGGGTAAATGGGGGGGAAAAATATGAAAATATGAAAAAAAAATCATTTTTGGTTTAGTTGAAAATGAGGAGATTCCTGTCATGATGCTATGTCGTCAGTCCAAACATTTCTGTTCTCCAGCTATTGTTTGCTCCAGAGGCTATCATTATGTTTTTAGGCAACTTGAGCACTCGCATTGATGCGCTATCATGTTCTAGCTTTGCTATCCAAGAGGCATTAAATATCGTTCAAAACAATCTACAAATCAAATATTATGAATTTCATACGGGAATCAGTGACAGGAGCTGATGAGAGAGGGGCCTCCTTGTCTCGTTGTAACCCAGATGTTACTGGATGATTCTACAACATTTTGTAATGCTGTTATGACAGACACTGCTTTTATAGAGCTCCTCCAGCTTGTCTGGGAAATGTTCCTGGAGCTGCGCTATCCTTTTGTCTGACACCACCCCAAAATAAAATCCACATGTTATTTCTATTATCTTTAATAGTTCAGCATTGAGTTATTTACATAAATCGCTCTTCAAGGATCCAGAGGAATGTTGGATGTTGCTGCGAGACACTTTCTGGTGATGCTTCACTGACAGTGAATAGGATACTGATTCTGTGGTCTTAAACAACAACTATGGACCATTTTCTGGGTTTAGAACTCAAGGCGATGCCACGGAATGAGGCTTTTATTAGGGTGTTAAATCTGAAGACGAAAATCTGAGAATCCACAGATGGGTGATGGATTAAATTGAGATATTTGAATTCTAGAGTTGGGATCTAAGAGCATTGTCCATGACTAAGCTGTCGCGAATAAAAGTGTGGATCCCCCTCAGACAAACTCATAACAACTGCACCTCCCCCATTTTCAAATGGTGTTTTTTTGAATGTACACAGGTTTTCAAAACAGTGAAACATGAATATATTAATGGATTTCTATCATTATTATTCTTTGTTTACTTCTATTTCAGAAATATAAATGCTATGAGTTTGTAAGGTTTGTAACCACAGTTTCCATACGGATTTGAATTTGTGGGCTGAAGTGGTGGCCCGCACTGTTTAAGCCTGTTTTTGGCAAAGTATCCTGAATTGGCTGTTATCCGTTCCTATTTGCACTGTAACCATGGATGTACAGACAACTATCATTGGATTACTCTGATACTTAAGAAAAAATATGATGATTCTCATGCAAAATCTGAGTTTAAATGTTTTTTTAAAATTATTATTTCTGAGCACATTTATGGAAGTTTATTAGTGATGGGCATCAGCGATAACGATATCCTCAGCAAGTTGCACTGGATCTTAATAATATGTGCACCATGTCCATTTAACTTCCTGCTGTTTTTACCGGCATGCACCTGTCCCCTCACAAAGCATCTTTTCCTCACATCAGTAAAACATTACCTTAATTCTGTATGAAAAGGGTCTTCAATCTTTGGGCTTCTTACTTATCCATCACATTAAAAGGTTTTGAGAATTAGAAATAATTTCATTTGATTTTGTATTCAAGAGATTTCCAAGATAGACAGTTTCCAGCTTTCATAAACAGCTATAAAACACTACGTTCAAAATCTTTTTGACATGTCACATGTTTCCTCCTCAGTCTCTGACAATAATTATTACTGCTACAGTATTATAAGCAGAGGGTAATTTCTCCCTCTGATCCTCTCAATGTGTTTATGTGAGATCAGCCCACTCGGCCCCTCCAGAGAAGATCACTATCTTCCCCACATCTGCCACCACATATACACACACAGCCGTACACACCAGGGGAAGACGGTGGTTGGTTTAGAGGTACAGTGGAGCTGGTCGGACACTCACATCACACTGGAAAGGTTTCTCTCCTGTGTGGGTCCTCATGTGCTCGTCCAGTCCTCGTTTCTGGCTGAAGGCCTTGTTGCACTCGCTGCACTTATACGGCTTCTCCTGCAGCGACAAACACGCACACACCGAATTTTAAAGAGGGCACTCGATCTGTCAAGTGTGCAAGCAGAACAATACATAAAACAGCACGTCCTCAGTTTGATCACATATGGACAAAACCTGGAGAGGAATTCATGTCCATTGTGGCATACACAAGAGTAATGACACACACATGTGCACGCACACACACACACAAACACACAGAAGAACAAATAGACACAGCACAGTGTGGAAATAACACACAGACATTTACACACTGATACCCCCCCCCCCCCACACCCCTTCACACCCCGGCATGTTCTGCCTGTGAGTTTATGAAGATATGAAAGACTGTACAGCTCCTGCAGTAGGGAGGAAATGGCCGACGTAGGCCTTCAAAAACACATGGATTCCTCAAAAGAGTAAGAAAAATACGGCACTGTAAACCCCTTTGAACATATATCAGTGCACGGGCACTCAGGGGCTGTAGAATATCACTCCTCTGTCTCCACACCTCATCAGTTTACCAAAGAACATTTCCTCTGCGCCTTTTGGAGGCCTGTCTCAGTGTCAGTCAAAGCAGCTACCTCACTGTGGGTGTGTGTGTGTGTGTGTCTGTGTGTGTGTGTGCATGTACAGCAGGGTGGACAGCCTTGAAGAGTAGGCGTGTCCTACAGTCTGAGGGGAAACAACGGTGACACCTAAAAGGCTTGAGGAGAAGTGAGAAGTGTAGCGATAGCAGGAGCCGATTCCCAGTGTCACTCTTTGGGAAGCTGTTTTTGACAAGACTCGCTGATAGCAAAAAGGCTCAACCCATTTAGAGCTTAGTTGTCATGGGAACAGGGTGAATGCAGGAAGTAAGGGTCCTGGGAAAGGCGCTATCATGTGGGCGGGGCAAGGAGTGCCCAGTGACACAGGATACAAAAGGAGGTAAAGATCAGGTTCACTGCATGTGCACGTGTTTAAGTATGCAGCTGTTTGTGTGCATGAGACTGAATGAAGGGGAAGAATGGAAATAAAGCAGTGAGTGAGTGAGTGAGTGAGTGAGTGAGTGAGTGAGTGAGTGAGTGAGTGAGTGTGTGTGTGTGTGTGTGTGTGTGTGTGTGTGTGAGAGAGAGAGAGAAGCCCGCCTTGAGGAAACAGACTCTTTTAAGATCTGTGTAATGCAAATTTTTGCTTCTGCTTTAACGAGGATCACAACTTTTACCATAAGGCATGAATGGTTCTTGTATGACAAACAAAAAAATCTATGAGGGGTCAAAGCTCAAAGGTCAGGAAACACATGGATGGACTTAGGTGATGTGGTGTACCCAGAATGCATCACTATGACCCTGGTAACATTGAACATCTGTACCTGGTGACCTTCACTCTTCAGCAGCTGTTCACCCTTTGACCTTTGACCTGATCTTTCCTCTGAATCTGACCACTCTCAAATGCAAAGATGGACTTTGGTTTATTTACTCCATAAGAGCCTCGCGTCTCATGTATCATGTTGCTATTTGTAAAGCAGCACGCCAACAGGAAGCCATAGTGCTCTGTTAGGCTTCAGGGCACACTTTAAAAATCAGCAAACAACTCATCGTCGAAATGGTCTGCAATATATAGTGTGGATATATTCAAAGAGGGCAAAAAATGCTGCCAACTCACCATAACAATGGCTGGGGTTTCTATTTGAAAATTCAAGATATTGTCCGAAAATGGCAAAAAGTTTTTAAAAAAAGCCACAATAAAAGTGCATTTTAATGTGAAGGCAGTGGTGGGCCTTTACTGTGAAATCAAAATGTTAACAAAAGACATTTGTGGTTAGCTAACAATATTTAACACTAGTTACACACTGTACAGAAAACAAGGCAAGTGAGAAAAAAAAGTATGCTGATATTTTTTCTAATTTTTCTAAATTTTTCTCTTTTTTTATCAATGAAAACAGGAAAAATATTTTCTTTTCTTTTTTTTTTAAGATCTCTATCTCTACACAACACTTGTAATCCTACTGCAGAACTTAGTGTGTGTGTGTGTGTGTGTGTGTGTGTGTGTGTGTGTGTGTGTGTGTGTGTGTGTGTGTGTGTGTGTGTGT
>JBBPCS010000375.1:2407467-2428336 GCA_037974645.1 Hollardia meadi
AGAGAGAGAGAGAGAGAGAGAGAGAGAGAGAGAGAGAGAGAGAGAGAGAGAGAGAGAGAGAGAGAGAGAGAACTCCTCTGCTAATGCTGGGACCCCATTACAAGATGATAGCAAGCAAGATGATAATCCAGATTTGGCCTTTTTAAGATCATGGAGAGTCTGTGCTGGTCTGCACAGATAACCTACCTTTTGTGGTGTGTCAAGGGTTTAAGACTTTTCATTCTTGACTGAGACTCAGACAGAGGTGAATTGGGGCGTCGCATTTTTGATCTGGGACAATCGGAACACGATCGATCCTGCAGTTCTGGCTAGTTATCACTGAATGATTTGCTGTGATTGTAATCTGAGAAAACTGTGTTAACTGTGTGAATTTTGCAGTTGGATGGCATTCAAACAAGACTAAGTATTACACTCCAAAACAGACTTCCAAATGGACGCATACTCCCACGCGGACAAGTATGTGCAGTCACAAAAAATTGGAGGTAGCCTATGCGGACGTCTGCACAGAGCCTTCTGATGCTGAAATTTGTCATGCGCACCCCAGCGGACCCTTACATACTCGTGGAAAGTATGGGTTTAAGAGTCATGCTAGCAGCTCTGTTATGTTGTGGTGGTGTTTTGAGCTAAATGCTAACATCAGCATGGAAACATGTTCAGATTGACAGTGTTAGCATCTTGATACTGTGTTGTACTGGAGTTTTGCATATGTTCATCTTATTAATTTAACATGATAGCATGCTAATATTTTGTAATTAATGCTAAATACAAAGTACAGGGAAAGCTGATAGTTTGGCAGGTATAAGTATGGGACAAATTGTAATTTTGAGCTGATGCTGGCACTGGATGAAATGTTACGGGATCACCAAAGATATTACAAATCATCCTGAGTGGGAACGTCATTGTCTGCACCAAATTTAATGGTAATCCATCTAGTTGTTGTTGGGAAATTTCACTCAAAACCATAAAAATGTCAACCAAGTATCACCAAAATCAGTAGGATTCATCCTCTTGTGCAAAATTTCATGACACTCCAGCACACTTAAAAGAAAGATATTAAATCTCTTTTATTGCAAAGTCTGGCTATTCAATGAAGTGGGAGCACAAATCATGAAGGCTGTTTCCCCCCAAAGTCATTTCTGACTAATACAGACATGTCTGAGTGAAAGAAGCTTTCCATGAATGGTGATGCAAGAGCCTACACATGGGCAAAGCAGCACTTGTAGACAGTGATGCATTGAGGAATTAAACAACTACCATGATAAAGTTATTTTTAATTAAGATATTTGAATCATCCATCCCATGACCAAGACTTTAAACCTGAAAGTACACAGTCATGGAACTGAGCCACTCAGTGGCTGGACTGCCAGATGAGTCTCCGAGGGCCAAAAACTACAGAAACCACATTTAGAACATGGTGAAGGAAAGGATTGCATTGGAATAAATACTTTCAGTTTCTTTTTTTCTAAGTAAATATTTTCACTGGAGGAAAACCTCAGTTTGGCAAACATACAAATGGTTCCATACAAGATTTTCCAAATGGATGTGTGCATTTTTCTAAAATCTCTCAAACCTGATACTGTAGATTGAGGGGCCAGACCACCTTTTGTTTCATGTTTCACAAACCCTGCAGTCCCTCACCACAGCTCCCTATTTCAAGGCTGTCACTGAATAGCCAGCAAACCATTTCCTGAATCTCCGAGGTCACTGGATAAATGATGTTTTCATTTGACAACCCCGGGTCGCCACTAAAGGAGGGTCTTCAGAGGGAGCCTTTTGAAATTACAGTACTGATGAAGCGTGAGAAATTACAGGCACTTAGAAGTGATTCCATGAGCACAAGAGAGCAGGGGGACCACCCCAATGCAGCTCGGGCACAAGGGAGCGACGGCAGTGAGTACACAAATACACAAACACACACAAGGCTTTTCATGTGCACAGGGCTAATGCATACACACAAATAGACATCCAAACACACACTCACACACAGAATCACATTTAAGTGCAGATGTATCAGCACGATAAGTGGATCCCGAATCCCAGGATCCTCAAATACAAACAAGTACAGGATTGTTCATACCTATGTATGATTATAAACCTGACCAAAGAGTTAAATGTACAGTGGGATTAAATAAAAGTCATACTCAAGAGCCAGTCATTGTTGTTTTTCACTGCTTGAGTTATCCTAATGGAGATCGTCTGAGACAGGCGATGCCCGAGGGCCACTGGTCCCTCTCCACCCTTCCTGGGAAAGGGCTCTTGGTCGGGATGGGTTTGGAAGGAAGCCTCAGATTCCTGCCTGGCCCTCCGCTAAATCAGAGCTACACAGAGCTGGTTTGGACCTGAGCCTGAACAATAATCTATCCCCGGAGCCGCTGAAGGGCAATCATTTTCCTCACGGTCTACTCCTCTTTACCTCGCAGCCAGGGCTCCCGCTCTGCGTGCATGTGTGAGATTTCAAAGCGGCATAATTTCATTTCACACTGTTTACTTTGGAGATTTCTCAGACCGCGGCACCAGTGTAAGGCTGAATCATTTAATTTAACTGCTCTGTAGTGTAGTACCAACCCCATCGACAGCAGAGCTCTTCATTCAGCACAGAGCTTTTTACACACAACAACATTTCACTGCTTTTCTCTGCCATGGGAGTCACACTCAAAGCCCTCCCAGCGTGTCCGTCTGTTTGCTGTCTGTCTCTGTTTGGACTCTGTTTGAGCCTCTCCTCCCTTTTTCACGATCTCTGTCCAAAAGTGTCACTCACCTCTAAGTTGAGCAGCAAGTGCATTCACACACGTATACACAAAACATGCTCACAAATGCCAACCCCTAAAGCCCTTCATAAAGGGACAGTGGCAGTGGGAGTTCTACTTGTGTTACAAAGTAGAACTGCTGCAAGTCTATGAATCACAGTTGTGACATTATTTTCTCCAAACCCTGTTCAGTTTCACCAAAAGCTTGGGCACCGCAACTACTCAAATGAAGCTGGCAGTGTAAGGGTCATTAACTTAAAGGAATAGTTCAACATTTTGGGAAATATGCTCGTTAGATTTATTGCCAATGAGAAGGCTGATCTCAATGTAGTGACGATATCAATTCAGTAGCAGATCCACCTTTCAACACAAGGCTATCACTGTCCACAGATCAGTGGGGAAGTTTTACAGCTAGGCCACACAGGCTGCGTTAGCAGAGCGTGACGGCTGGGTCGCTGAACTGCTGCAGCTCACACACGTGCGTGTCCCACACAGGCAACATTGCTGCTACGGCCAGCCCTATTTTCTGCACAGGGTTTGCCTTTGATTATGATCAATAATGAGCATGATTTGATTTTTGTTTGTCCTAGTTTTACTTGATTTACTAGCATATTGATTTTTTTCATGTGGCATATTCTGCAGATATAGACATTGAAACTGCAGTGAAGTGGTATGATGTGGATATAACTATCAATAGATCATTTTTAGGTCTATTTTTGCTGAGAACAGGTTAGAACAGCCATATTGCCTATAAGGCTGTTCTAACCTGTTAACATGGGCGGTGAAATGAAAAGCAACAGGTTCCATGACACACGTGCTGTTAACGCAGCCTGCAGTATTCTTGGTACTTTAAGTATAGTTTGATGCTATTACTGTTGCACTTGTACTAAAAAAGTTAACGCATAACTTTTACTTGAGGCAGAGGATTTCTACACTGCAGTGTTGCTTCTTTTACTTAAGTAGAAGGTTGAAGTACATCCTCCGAGTCATTCTGTGATCCACCTGCAACAACGGTGGACCACGTGATGACCAGGTTTCACAAGGATCCTACTCTCCAAGATTTTTTCTTTATTGCTTTGCTTTCAACTTGAAAAACAATGACTGCTTAGCGCTAAACGAGATGTGTTGTGTTTAAGGTTGGATGAATGAGTACGCTCTTAAAACGATGTTTAAAGGAACAGTTAATTCAGTCATTATCGATTCACCCACCCATATTCTACTCTACCCCATGCTGATGGAGCTTCCATGGTTTCATGGAAGAAGAAACTTTGCCCGACTTTCCATCGACATGGACTTTAGTTTTGTTGATAGTTTGACAGAGTGAGCTGAAGTCTGTAGCCTTCCGCTCTATCTTGTCAAACTATATTGGAACAACAAAAGCATCCTTTTTTAAGGGTGGCAGCAGCAGGGACGCTGCTTCCTCAGAGAGAAGGCTGAAGATTCAGTCTGTGGCTTCTGCCTTTTCTTTCAGGAGTTTGCATGCCTTCTCTGTGTTGTCGTGGGTTTACTGCGGGGTTTCCTCCCACATTCAAAGGACATGCAGCGACTAAATAATCTACACATCTGCATTTAATTTGCACTTCAATAAATGCTGCTTATTAAATGTAATTAATGGTTGTGCATCTCTTTTGGTACCAACAATTGGAGGTCAAATGAGATCTGTCACAGACACTTGTAGTACGGAGTAAGTCTGCAATGATATTAGATTTTCATTTTACAATAACTGTGTATATACAATTATTATCATTATTATCAGTTACAGTGACCCTTAAAGGAATGAAAATACTTCTTTTTTTTTTGGGTTGAACAAAAGGTTTAGTCAATTTAACAAAATATTATGTCCTATATTTTTTTCAATATCACTACCATGGTAGAATTCAATACTGTAGATAAGCAAATACAAATAACATGATACACGTCAATTTTCACAGTATACAGTGAAACCAGTATATCGCTCCAACCCCAGTAAGGAGTTAGATCCCATTGTAAACCTAAGTAGTGTCCCAGTGTTTTGAGTCTTTTAAATAAGTTAAATCACTAAGAGCTGACCACTGTGTGGTAAGAAATAACACCAAACCATGTTACCACTCGTCAGTTTGTTAGTTGTGATGTTGCAGGTCTCATATGAAGTCAGGAGCAGTGTGGGGGTCCAGAGGTCTGTAATGTTAGCGTCCATTGAAGCTTTTGTAAATGAAAAAGAAAAATGACAAAGTTCCAGCTTCTCAAAAGTAAAGTTATGCTGTTTGTATATTATTTTGGAGCACAAAGAGGCATCTTTCGCCGGATAAACCAATAGTGAAAATAATTATTGTCTTCAACCCCAATTCATTTTCTCGTAGCGTGCACATTGTCTCAAGATAAGATCTTAAAGTGCTTGGAGCAGGCAGGATTAAAACAAGGTTTATTAGGACAGGATCAGGTTCTGCAACAGGTAGGCAGACATGAGAGGCAATCAAGACCATGGGGCAAAGGCAGGCAGCCAGACAAACAGAAGGCTGGAAGGCTATGACGCACAACAGAGGATAAGAGAACTCTGGCTAGAGGGCAGGTACATCTATAGGGGCTCATCCACCTGGCTGTCAGGGTGAAGAGAGTCAGAAGGCAGGGACGCACTTACGACTAGTGAGCAGGAGAGGAATGGCACACCTGAAATGAGTTTAGTTAGCAGACAGGCATGGGGAACCAAGCTGATGATTACGATGATTCATTTCCAATATCTAGACAAAGCTAAATGGCAGACAAGAAGAAAGACTATAGCTAAAATTACTGGAGCCAATTTTAAGCAAAAATTCCCCAAAAATATCTTTAGTTGTAGCTTCTCTAGTGTGAATGTTTTCTGCTTTTCTGTGCTTAATGCCGCTGTAAACTATGTAACTTTTGGTTTGGGATTGCAAAAATAAAGGTTGTACCTTTATCTTCACCTTACAATAATAAGAATGGTAGCTTCTCATCTCATTATCCACATGAAAGTTAATACACATAAATCCCAAAATGTTGAAATAGTCCTTTAATGCGCTTAATAACATCTTTAACCGTCTTAAACCAGACAAATCTGCCTTTTCAACATACTGGGGGTCTTATACTTAGGCTATGCAAAATGTATAAAGCTCAACATAGATTTTATGACCCTATAAGTTAGTCAATCCCAACACACAAGGGAAAATTTGTTTGAAAGTTTGTTTCATTTGCTTAGTTATAACTGACAGTTATCTGACTGTGGGAGCAAGTCAAACTAGCCAAACCAGGAATCAGAGCCAGGTCTTCCGTGCGCTGCTGTGATTACTCCACCACTTACCCGACCACTTCATGTCTGTCTCCACTTCTTACCCTGCTCCGTGTACTCACATATATACAAAACTTATACATCAAAGCCCTGCGCTCATTACCACGCAAAAGATAAACATGGACAGCCCTGCAGATGGTTAGCTCTCGGATAGAGGTTTCTCTGTATATGTATGTTTGCGTGAGTGTTTGTGAGGAGATGTATTTTTTCCATCCTCGACCTTGTGAGTTGACCAGAGAGCAGGAGATTCTTTAAAGAAGCCAAGGACTTCACAGCGGATCTTATTCACACATGCAGGATAACATTTGAGCAGAGCTGGCCAGCTTCTTTTTTTTTTTTTTAGCGGTTTACAGGGATATCCACAACACTCCCACAGCTCTCTAGAAGCTCCTCCACATTATTTCAGGGCAACAGTAGGTTAATGGAAGCCAGGTGGAGCCTCCCCGCATTTCCTCTGACCGGGAGCGCCTGATTGACAGTGAGTTGTGGCGATGAATCGGAGTTGAGCTCCCCAGAATCAGGGTCGCGATGGAAACGTGGCAATTCAAGAGCAACAGCTGCTTTTCTTGGCCACAAAAGAGAGAGCATTTCCATTCACCTGAGACTGCTCTTAATTGGAACGTGTGGATATGTGCACTGATGTGTGTCTGGCTTTTCTCTTTGCTTATTTGTGGTTAACTCTCTCTAATGGTTAAATAGTATTGCGAGTCACCCGATTCTCCAGTTTTAGTGTACGCACTTAAATAAGGGTTAAAGGTCAACAGAAAGATTGTTGTGTTGTGGCGTGTTTAGTATCCTATCATCTGTTTTTATTTGAAAGTGGGTTCGTTTTTTAAAAAAATTATCCAAACATCAAGTGCAAAAATTACAGTGGCCGAGAGAGCTCAACGCACTGCAACTTAAGAAAAGACACGCAAATAGACAAAACACCAGCAAAATAAGAAAACATCCTCATCAATTCGACAACAAGTGTGCTGCAAACACTCACAACACAACCAAACAGAGGACCGCGATGCAACTAGCACAGGGACACTGTTGGACACGCTTGTTTTGCGACCGCTTGCGACTCTCAACGTAATTGAAGTCGCCTACTCGTCAGTGATGTTGGAAAACAAACTAAAATATAAGTTTTCCTCTTTATTTTAATATCATGATGGCTCGATGTGTTTTCCGTGGCATTATTTGAATTGGCAGGCTAATAATAAGCTAAATGCAAAGGCTAGGCTAACAACAGATATCTGCTCATATCTGAGTCATGCCATCACATATTAAAATAAAGAGAAGAAAATTTACATTTCAGTAAGACATGGGTGTCCCACTTTTTAGTGTCTCTTAGAAACATCCATACCTATTGTCATCTGTGCTACTCGCAGTAGTTCCTCTGTTTGGTTGTGTTGTAAGTGCTTGCAGCGCACGTTATTAGATTGATGAAGATGTTTTCTTTATTTGCTTGTGTTTTGTCTATTTGTATGTGGGGGTTTTTAAGTTGCAGCAATTAACTACACTAATTTTCTTTTCCTAAGATGGCGAAGGGATGACCCGCCCTACTCAGCCTCATACTCGCTGCCTTCGTTGGTTGGGTTGATTAGGTTTAGGTATGAGGAGTGATGATTGGTCAGGGTTAGGATAAGAATATCAAACTAACCCAATCGGATTCCTGTTCCTTCACCATCCTAGAAAAAAAGATCACAGTGTGTGAAGCAGTCACTTTGAGCAGTAGCACGATGTCAGCCCATAACATAAACAAATGGTACAAACCATAGCAAGCGTGTCCAAGCCGTGTTCAGGACGATAGTGTCCAATGATAACACTTCCATTGTCGTATGTGCAGCACTTTTCTCTAATGTGTTGTGTGTATTTGCAGCACGTTTCTGTGTTTGGATCTCGTTTCCTAAATGCTAAAAGATTTTTTTCTGAAGCTGCAGCGCGTTGAGCTCTCTCAGCCACCGTACCCTTGCCCAATTTAATAAAATCAAAAAGTTTTACAGCTACAGTCTTACTTCCATATGACCAGTATGGTGGCTAATGTTAGCAAACTTTAGATAGATATTGCTGTGTAGCTGATTTTACGGAAGTAGTTTATTGACTTCATTACTCTTAGGTCAACATTCTTAAAATATATACTCTTAACAGTCCAATGGTTTTATCACAAAAGCAAAAAGTAAAGATACTGTGTTTAATGGAGCATAGATTGGCAGTAGCACATGTGAAGTGTACTGTATTTCAAAGTCAGCAGACTAACCGAGTAGTGTCAGTGTAAGATTGCTAACATAAAGTCTTCAAACATTAGCTAACATCATTGGTTAGAAATAGACTAGTAGCATCACACTGTAGCAGCAAAACCTTTGTGATATTAAAGTGAGCAATGGAGCGTTTTATTGTTTCGGAATTAAACTTTCAATTTGCGGGTTAAAAGGGAGGATTATATTATTTCTTCTCTTAAAAGTTACATACTGTCACTTTAACTAGTATGAAAAAGAAGATAAACACAACAAAACAAAAATATATTTGACAAAATATGAACAAATCATGGTATGTGTAATTTTAGTATTTCAGGCCCCTTCATGTATGACATGTAACTTCTTAATCAACAGCATCCTGTGTAGCCACATTTGTATTTAATCAGCACGGAGATTAGTGTACAGCGCAGCAACACCGTATAAAGTGTAACTGTTTCTATCCAAAAACAAACATTACAAGGGGACCATGTGAAACAGATGGTCTGTACTCCGGCCTAAAACAAACTTTCAACCTACATTCCTGCTCTGACTTTCATGTGCCAGAGCAGTTTCAAATAAACTTTTCAAAAAATCCTCAGCATCAGAAATAGGAACGGTTCTCTAACAGAAACAAAGAAATGTACTCATGCGTACGCTAAGATGCACTGATTTATTACTGTTCTTCAATGTGGATGTACGCCAATGAGACTGTTTTGATTGCAAACGATGGTCAAGAGGTAATACTTTTTCTTTTTTTTTTTAGTGGAGCTGGGGCACCATTCGTGTGATCTGGAAAAATAAGTCTTAAAAGTTATTTCCAGCGAATAGTTCATCCTCTGTCGGTCTTTGCTTGTCACAAATCACTTTTAGGATCAAGTTATTTGAAATCACAAGGATCAAGTTCCGCTTATGCAACCCTCATTTAAGTGTCGGAGTCTATAAACACAATGCGCAGTGTGCTCTTTCATCTCAGAGCCATCACTGTGATGTTAACTGCTTGGCGAAAGAACATGACACCCAGGGTGACAGAGGGATTACTTGTTCTATATTTAGAGTTTATGTACATGAATATTGGCAGGACATCTCTGTACATGTGACACACACACAGCGACACAGTGATAATAACACAGATCTCCAGCACAGAACACATTTACAAGATGGGCTCTAGAGCAAACACTGGCTGAGATACATAAGGGAATGTCTGAGCTACGACGACTTCCTCATAAAACTGGAATTGTAACGTTATCACTGTCATCAATGAAAACAGACAATCAAAACGAGAGACAAAAAAAAGTATAAAATAATTTAAAGTCCTCCTAAAACATGTAGTGAATATGCAGTGAGAGAGATCTATACAACGCGGGTAGCTACTGTATCTCCTGTATCTCCTTCAGCCGACGTCATTTGAAACTGAAGAAACGCACAAATGTGACGGACAAAAGCAAACGTCATGCAGCGACAAAGAAACGTACAAGATGAAAGATGATCTTCTTTGAAGTTCTGCCTACCCCAGAGGCAACATGATGTCAAGACGACAAGCACCTCACGCGATGGGCCACCCAGAGGTGCCACAAATGAAATGTAAACATAAATATACAGGTTGATATCTTTCTCTACAAACAGTTCAGTCACTGCCACAGGCCCATCCGCTGTGTGAGTAGTCAGTCTGTATACACTCCTTAGTAGAATATCACTTAGAGTTAAATAAACTTATTTAATATATATATTTATAATAGATTTATTCTTTGCAGAGTCATTTAGCAGTATTTCCTTGTTTTCACCAGTTTGCTCTGGTATTTAACTGAGTGACCACTGTGTCCCACCACGTAAACGTCCAGCAGGTAGGTCTTTCCTGGCTCCAGACCTGTGACGGTCTCTGTAGTCACAGCTTTCTGCAGGTTCGGGCTGTGGAAGTACTTGCACAGGACCTTTTCAGACTTCCTGCGGGTCTCTGGCCCGGCACACTGGTTTTGCTCCCGGCGTCGCTGCTCCTCGCCGTAATTGTCAGCCACCTCCTTGCGGTAAATGCAGTATTTGTTGCGGTCCTGCGTGCCCAGCCAGGCCACGGTGACGGAGGAGCAGGTGCGCAGCTTGTCAAAGGCCTTGATGCGCGTATCCTCCGGAAGCGAAGGGAATGGCTGCTTGCTGCTGGGTCGCGTGGTGGCGAGCACTTTCAAAGTGGAGGCCCCTTTCCTGCTGCCCCGCAAACGGATCAGGTACTTGGCTTTTGGCTTTCCCCTCAGCTGGAACTGCCGTATCCCCTCCACGTTCTGGGAGAGCAACAACTTGCCATCGCGCCTCACCTGCACCTGCACAGCGTCCAGACATGTGTGGACAAAAAGAGTGACCCTCTGATGGGAAGACACAGGAGCAAAGCGCAGGAACTTGCTGCCCTTTCTCTTGATGAACACATCCGATACTTTGCCGTCCTTCAGCTCCACTGTCTTCTGACGAGCCTCCTCTTTAGTGCGGGCGAACGTTCCCACGTATGCTGTGCTGGTGTTGGTTGCAGAATTCACAGCAAACACATCAAAGTAGTACTGTGTGTCTGGCTTCAGGTCTGACACAGTGAAAATGTTTTTATTGCCAATACACACCTTCTGAATGTCTGATGCTTTGGGCTTGGGTGCGTATGCCCGTGATATCTTGTTACTTGTGAGCCCCCGGTCCTTGCCAAAACCAATGTCAGAGGGAACAAAGCCAAAGTGCGCAAAGTCAAACGGGCTAAAGTCTCTGCCAGGCTTCGGAGCCAGCATGAAGGCATCATCAGCGCTGATCTTAGCTTCTGCAGCACACATGCTCTTGAAATTGTGCTCTTTGTTGATCACTACACAGTACTGGACAGGTTGACCCATCAGAGAGCCCGTTGGTGTCGGCTTCCAGGCCAGGGTGACAGTGGTACGACCCAGTGCCGTCACATCCACACGCGGGTCATAAGGCAGCTCCGGGTAGGGCTGGTCAGACTCTGGAGTCGTGGTGGCGTACACCTTGAAGTTGCTGTCTTTCTCTGTGGACAGCAGCTCCAGCTGGTAGAGGCCAGAGGGCGTGCTGGTGGCCACATAGGACTCCACATCGTTACCCTTGTAGGTAAAGAGCTCCGTCCCCTCGTCCACGGTCACCTGCTGTTTCTGCTGGTCCAGAGGTTCAGGCTCTCCTGGAAAACCAAAACAAACATGACACAACATGAGCTCTTTGACTGACACAGTATCCAAAATTTATATTACAAATTTTGAAAGAGATCTGTTGCCGAGACCTTTACAATATTTTACTTCCATTTCATTTTTTGGCTTTGATGAAAAATAATTTCCACCCATATTAAAAATGTTTAATGTGTTGATGCTGTGAGGTTGTGATGAAGCGCTGCAAGCCTCGCGGACGATTAGCCCCTCACATGGCAGCCATGTTTTCACTCCAAACATCCCCAAAGATCACAGGCCAGCATTCACTTGGCCTTTCAGGGGAAGCTGCGCTACAAAGAGGTGCCTTGTAGCATCTACGCGAGAGAGACAGCCCAAGCATAATATTATGTCTGTCAACCAGAGAGCGTGCTCAGTGGTGTACTAAAAATTAATGCTCAAAGATCTACTCCCACTAGAGACATTTAGCAAAAAGAGCTGCAAAGACAGGAAGAAGTTCACTAATGCTCCAACACATCTTGTGAAGTCGGACTGCCACAAATAGCACTATGTGTGTTGGATCCGAGTCTGCCATTAGTCTTCGACTTACAGATGAATTCTTTTCTCTTGAGGCAAGGCGCATGTCTTCAACAGTGTAACAGCTCAATCAATCATTTTGTAATACTTGATCTGACAGGAGCACAGAGACGGGGGCGCAGGTGGTGCTCATGTGTTGATATTCAAATGTTATGCTCACGTCCCACATCTATGCACTAAACCACCGCTTTGGTCATCTGGCAAGATCTCCTGCGCTGAGGGGATGCCCTCCAGATGGAGAAAGTTTAATGTGAGGCAGAAAAGAAGAGACAGAAAGAAGGAAATGAAAAGAGGAAGGGAGACAGACGGAGTGCAGCAGGATTTACCTTAAGAAGACCAAGACAGCTTAAGTAAAGGGATGTAATGGCTTTGATTCAGCAGAGTGACTACAGTAGAGTGGGGCTCTTCTCTGAAATTATAGACGTCAGCCTGGGCCGAGTCAGACATCATAAGTGGTCAGACTAGACACTACGACTGTGACTTAATTAAAACCCACCAAAACACCAAGCCTAACATCACTGCGTAGGTTAATTGTGTGCAGGGGATAGTGATATTTCCACATAACGTGTCATTAACCTCTTCCACTGCTGCCTGATGTCAATTATACCTGATCCCTCTCCACTGGCCTCTTCTGGCAGCTCCTGCAGAGTGAGCTTCCACTCCAGAGGAGCATCACAAGGTGTCACAGTCACAGACAGGGGTGTGTTGTCTTCCTCCACCACAAAGTAGTACCTGTGAAAATGACGGGATAAAAGTGACTGATATTGACAGTACTTCATCACATTTTGACGTTATCCAAAATAATGTGTGGGGTAGATGCACGAGCAGGCTGAGGCTGTGGCACAACGTGGTATTATTTTGCTACTGACCTTGGTCTCTCTCAGCTCTGAACAAACAGACTCTCAATTACACAAACACGACTTCCTCATTTATTATTTAGTTTTTGCATCAACATAATAGATCATGTTCCAGAGCATCGTCTGATGTTTCCTATCTATTTACAGGAAGTGGCCATCTGCAAGTTTAATGTTTTCCTTGGGTGATTGTTATGGCTCAATCAGCAGCGGAAGTTGGACTCATAACGACATGTAGACAGCTTTAATCAGTAGGATTATGTAATTCATTCAACCATTGTTTGTCTTACCTTTTCGGCGTGTCCCTGAACAGGTAGCCACTGATCTCAGCTCCGTCGGGGATGACAGAAGAGTCGTGGAACAGTGACTTGTCTCTGATCTGCATCTGAAAGAGTCCTTCGTCTCTGGTGGGCAGCTTCTGGGCCAAAGCTCCCAGTTCCAACAGCACCAGCAGCACCACACTCCAACCTTTATACTGCCTCATCCTGAAAGACACAAGAATAATGTTTTTATTCAAGTCTCATATACAGTACACCCTGGAAACATTGAGCAGTGTTTGATTTTAAAGGAATAGCTCGAACACTTTTCTTTGTTGTCTTGCTATAATACAGCAGCAGACTAGCTTAGCTTAGCATAAAGCCCGGAAACGGTGGGAAACAGCTAGCCTGACTTTAGAAATCGTCCTGCATATAGCCCACCTGAAGACCACAACTTTCTACATTTGCTTTTTCTATTAATTAAACAAATGAAATATAATGCTGGTTGGCAAGTTTTTCCCCTCTGGACAGAGCCAGGCTAGTTTCCACTCTTTATGCTCAGCTAAGCTAATTAACGAATTGTGTCCTGTTTTATATTAAAGGTACACACACAGTATGAGAGTGGTACCAATCTTCTGAATTCAAACATCTCTATGATAAAGGAAAATACTTTAGAGGATCTGGTAGGTGGATACTTTTACCTTTGGACTAGGCTAGCTGTTTCCCCATGTTTCCAGTCTTTATGCTATTTAGCATACAGACATAAGAGTGATATCAGTCTTCTCATATGACTCCCGACAAGAAAACAAATAAGCCTATTACTCAAAATGTGTAACTATTTCTTTAATGCATATTGTCAATCAATATTGATGGTGTATATCAGTTAAACTGATATGTCTGTTTTTGCCATGGAAGTTCTGAATGTTTTTTCTTTTTTTTCTTTCCTTTCCCTTTGTTCTGGCATTAACACAAAACTGTTCTTAAAGAGTTCCATTTGGCAACACTGAGCGTTGGCACCAGACATGACAGGCTTCTGCTTTCATTTTCTTCCACTACATATTTTATTTTGTGAAAGTGTTACTTTCCTTCTTTTACTTTTAGTTTTAACCTTGATTAACATTTGACATTAAAACTGTGTGACAGCACACACACACACACACACACACACACACACACACACACACACACACACGCACGCCATCATTGAGTGAATCAATGAGTGAGAGACTGAAAGTAAAGGACGACTGAATGAGCGCTCCTCTCCACAGAGAAGATATAAGACACAGACGTGTGAAGGAAAAGACATTGCTAGGAACTCCAGAAAACCACACTGTGTTTCATAAAAACGCTTAATATAAAAATCCCCAAATCCATGTAATTTAAGTGTTATCGATGCTAACATAAAAATGTTTAGTGGTGCAGTCCACAGACTGAGCTGTGGCTCAGAACAAGGTGCAGCTGACCGTGGCTGAGTGCCTCTCACGTATCCCCTGTCTATTGATTTTGCCCCATTGATTGCAGCTGATGGGAACGCCAAATCCCTGGTGATTTAATCAGTGTAATGATGGCAGATTAGCCAGATACTTTACTACCATTTACTGCAAGCGAGATGGTGTCCTTTTAATGACCCCTCTCCCTTTATCTCCTCACCCTCCCTTTTCTCTCTCTCTCTCTTTCCCTTGACCACACTTTTTTCATCAACAAACAACTCACTTTAACACTTGTACGCAAACAGTACAGCCTTTTCACTTGACTCCGTCCCTCTTTACATTTCCTCCTCGCTCACTGCCTTCCTACGCGGAGGCAGATAAGCAAAACCAGAGGACTCAGGCCTCTCAAACCGCCACACTACAAACACGGCTTCATCTCTGCATTATGTGCCTTTAAAAACACGAGCAGGGGGGAAAAAAGCCCTTGACAGATCCTGTCAGTGTCTCCGTCTCTGCCGTTGTCTGAGCCCAGCCTCCCGCCGCACCACCAAACTTCGGAGAGCAAAAGGAAAGCCGCCTAAGTGGAACTTTGAGGTTTGACTCACACAGAGAGTGGAGATCCTTATCGCCCCTGCTTGTCTCATTCCACTTCAGAAGCGTGTCAGTTGGAACAAAGACGTGTCTATTAATACTCAAGGCAGCATCTGAGGTGGTATGTACAGAGCCGCTCAGAGCTGTCGTTCATTCCAACATCTCCAAACACCACGCAGACGCAGCGAGGGCCCCGGCCAGCTCTGTCCACCACACTGATGTCATTACACACAATGTCTGCTATCGCTCATTCAGTGAGGCTTTTTATCACCACCGTCATTAGCACATTTGATGTGTGCCTTCAGAGTGCTCCTCACATGTGACACGGCTGATTTGAACCCCGTGACTGAACCCCTCTACTTGTCCCACAAGCACTGAACCACTCAGTCTGTATTGACAGTCTGTATTGCAGAGAGATGACATCTGAATGTTATAGAGCAGTAGAGCTGGGTCACTGCGGTTGCATGGACCAGCGAAGAGTCAACATGGTCACACAGGCTTCACTGGATCTGCTTTTACATGCTTGCCCGCGCCATTCTCATGCCACAGAGTTCCCTTACCAAAATAACACATCAAAAAAAAGCTGCATCTGGAACAAATAAAGCCTAAAGTTTAATTAGAATGGGGAAGAATGTATGATCGCAATTTCAGGAGCGGATAATTTCAAGGCAATGTCACCCACAATCGTGTCAACTTTGTTTTGCTGGCGCTTTTTATTAGCTCATTTTTACATTTAAAGTTTTTTGTTTCACTTTTAGTGGAAGCATTTTGGGTGGAACACATCCCACATATTCCAATTGGCAAGCTGTGGAGTCTGTGTAATGGGATTAAAGGGCAAAGACAGCTTGCAATGGTTTCACCAAAAGAGGAAAAAATGATTATCTTCTTTCCCATGGCTGTCTTTGACACATCAGTACCAAGAAAATGAACAAGAAAATGACCCAGCAGCCCCTCTCCATTCCTGTGTGATCCGAGGAATGTATCCCTTCATTTGAATTGCTCCTCTAACAGCTTTGACCCTGCTCTAATTCGGGGCCATTACAAGCAAACCATGTGCAAAAGCCAAAACAAAATGTTCACACCATGTTTTACATCTCCCAGATGGACGCAATATTGTCAGTGACCTCAGTCAACAGCATGATTGAAATCATTCACAATATACTCATGATTAAAGCAAAAAGAAAATCAGTAACATGCAACAATTCAGCCACCTGATCAACTCTGTGTGCACGGGTGTGAGTGTGCTTCCCAGCAGGAACGCTCTCATTATAAGCACTCTATTTCCATGCATGGAGGTGGAGCACAGGACAAGCATGTATCCCAGTGTGTGTGTGTGTGTGTGTGTGTGCGTGTGTGTGTGTATCCTCCTGCTTGTGTGCACCAAACTGCCCCTGACCTCCCCTTTCTCTCCTCACTTTGTTTAACCGGTCTCCCTCTCTCTCCTTCCCTCCAGCTCCTTGTCAAGATGGATAAGCCTTCTGCCTGCTGCCACATGGAGCTCATTAACAGAACGGGAGGGAATAAAAGACAGTTTAATTTCAACACAAATAAAGAGACATTTCGGATTCCACCCAACAAGACGCCTGGCAGGGCTCGCAGGAACCGAAGCCTCTGTGTGTGTGTTTTCTTTAAGGGAGTCTGAAGGCAGATTTATGGTGGGTCCTCGATAGCGAGCTCCATCACCGCTGTCACTTCAGGGCCAATGTGGAGAATTGGAGTGAGTGGAGTATATGGGGGCTGCATGGGAGCCAAGGATGGAACCACACAGGACCCGGACCTGTGCTATAGGCAGGCCAAACCAAAGCAGGTCTGGTGTTCTTGGACAGCTAAACAGCTCATTAATGAATTGGTAGAGACTGTGGTGAGGGCTCGGATCCAATAATGGAGATTTTTATCTCCTGTGTGTATGTCCATGTGTGTGGGTGTGCGTGTGTGTCCAAACCATCGCATTCCTCTGCTCCGCTCTGTGTATAAGTCTAAACAGGACCTGTCTCCTCGCCATCCACAACATCACTCACAGTTTGAGTTTCTGAACCGTCCACATCACCAGAACCACGAAAGCTGGCACAATAGCATGGTGGAGAGGAGAGCCCAGTTTCCTTCTTCTTCTTCCCCTCCCCTCCTCTCCATCTCTGGAGCTTGCATTTAGCGCTGTATCCTGGAATGTCTCTATGAGGAGGGTCAGGTCGCAGGGCCGCTTTCTGCCTAGAAAAACCTATTCAGATAGAATTGGGGGTGGAGGGGGTGGTGGTGGTGGTGGTGGCTCTGACTGATGCGCTGGCATTATGGCTGCGAGGGTGATTAAAGACTACAAGAGAAAATGCCCCATGGGAAAGTCATCCACCCACTGCCCATCATCCGGGGCACGCATGCACCAGGCCTGGCTGCATCGTGGGAAATGAGTCAATCATGCGGCGTTATGTTGTGCTCGGGAAAGGCTGATATGTGGAAGCACAGACAGAAAGCCCGTTCAGCAGCTAAGTGTGAGCCGCTTTGCCTCTGCTTGTGTCCATCTGAGGGAGCATAATGGGGGGCTTTGCAACATGAATGTGCCCAGGGGGACCGGGAGCGGGGCGTGGATACAATGAATAATTTAAAAAGGAAGTAAAAACTTGCGTCCTTAATCTTCCACCAATGACTCTGGATGGGTGACACAAAGGCGGTGCAGAGGAGACAGTACGTACACCGCAGCCTGTCACTTCTCTGGACGCAAACGGCTGTAGCAACACTGGCGGAATTCTTTCAGCCCGAGAGTTTTCATATGCAAATCACGGTTTAGTTACGGTATGCGACGCAGACCTTCCCATTTTAAGACTTTTTTTTGTTGTTGTTCATGATTCATTCTCCTGAGAAAGTAGAGGGGAGGCAGTGTGGCTTCAGCCTGCTGCTAAATACAGTTATTCAAATCCCCTCTCCGGGTATGTCTCTCATTAAACACGGGCTGAGAGGAAAAACACGACTCTCACATGGACCGGATGAGGAAAAAACAACTCCCAACATGAGCTAAACTGTAGTCTGCCTTTAATTATTTTCATTGAAACAGCTGTAAGTCAAATCTATTGCAGTTTCAACCATGTGAAGAATTATCCTCACTAAGCGCTCCACTCATATCCGTCCGGGCTCCTACAGGTGCGTAAAAGCACCCAAAGGTGTCCAGATGAAACAAACTAATTATCCAAATTTCACTCAAAACGTGCGGAGTGTTTTTACACTTTGCAGCTGAACGCAGGGATGGAGAGAACACCACACACAGCGCACAGGCCGTTAGAAAATACTGCGCGTATTGATAAAGCGCCTCATCGGGTGCTGTGTCACCCCTGGGAGCATGGGAACTCGTTTGGAGGCACAAAAGCAAGAATGTTCTCCTCAGTTCATCCTCATCGGCAGCTACAACATGCAGTCCAAACCAAAAATAAGCAACGATTAAAAGAACAAGCGAGTTCGAGCTTGATTGAAACGTTGTTTGAAACTTTTAACTTCCCGGAGTTGTAAACCGCAAAACCTCTTCCCCTCTCCTTCTCTCTCTGGCAGGCGTTTCAAAGGCACCGCTTTACCCGCGGAGCCCGGCTCTGAATTTATAGAGAGCTTCTAAACACATTAAAAACTAATAATAAAAGCCTCCGAAAAGTTAAAGAAAAGATGGAAGTTTTTTCTGATTTAATAATTTCCCTCGAAGTTCTGGTCCAGACGCGCCGCTACACAGCAGAGGAAAGAGCATGCGAAAAAAATAGGGAATCTTTACATGAGATAGTCTTACCTTTCAGAAAATGAAACGTCGAGGTTATCTGAAGGATGATTCTTGCTCTCAAAGTCACTCTGATATCACCAGGATTAAAAAAAAAAAGTGCCTTACAACTAAAGCGATTAAAAAGAAAAAAAAATCAAAAGTTGTGTCCAGTAGTTCCTTCAGTTTTCACTTCTATTGTTGGTGCCTATCAATCGGATTAGGCGAGCGCTCTGGTGCGCGTATGCAGTTTTCTTGCGGATTTAACTGGTCTCTAGTGGGCAGGAGTGTGTGTGAGTGTGTGTGTCAGTGGGTATCCTGAGTGCTGGCAGTGCGTCCCTCCCCTGCCGCGCTGCTGCTATTGAAACCTCCACTGGATTGGAGGCAAAACTGGTGCGAACCCTGCGCTCTCTGTTGGAAGACTCCAAGACGCAGAACCAGCCCACTCCTTCAGCACGCCTCAAGAAAAAAAGAAGAAGAAAAAAAAAGTAAAGGGGACCAGACAGATTTACTCCCGGGTTTGACTTTCCCGCAAAGTCTAACCAGACGAAGCTGACAGATTCTTTATATTTTCAAAAGTCCAATAACTGATTTTAAACTCTAAATCACATTAGGAGCAGGCACGGCTTGGTGCTTCTGCAGAAACCGACAGTGAAATGTCACCAGAGCGCAAATCTAGAGACAGCGGGGTTCCCCCCTTTACTTTTTTATTTCCTTGCTGTTTACTCTGATGCTTCCAGGAAATTATAACTTTGGGCAGTAGCGCCTTACAGAAGTCACGCAAGCCTCAGGGCTGTGTGTGTAGGCAAGTTTTATCATGGGCCCCGATACCTGGGTGTGCACACCACGATCCTAATTGGCCTCCTCTGCAGAGCAACAATGATGATGGCGAGAATCTTTGGCTAAGGGAATTAGATTGTGGCACCAGTGGAAATAAGTTGCTGATCAACTGTAGAAAATTCCCAGTAAGGAATTAGAGTTGTTGTCTGTTGCCGGGCTTGAAGGCCAGGGAAACAAATATTTATCCAAGATAAGAGCCATTGACTGTCTCGGAACTGAATTGCCCCCAAATTTATGGCTTGATGGGGGTCCATGTCCGATGAGCACGCAATCTAGATTTAGAGGATGCTGCCGTTTCCTCTCCAGGAGGGACCGTCTTTCATGTCATGTGTAGCTGGAGATTTTCACGCTTGAACGGCTGCAGGTTGCACTCAGCTTCCTGCAGGCCCTGGTTAGATGGCATCTTAATCTGCAAGTTAAAACGCTTCTTGACATGACGCAAATGAAAAGTTAGGTTCTCAAATGAGAAATCAAAAATGTGAATCATGTGACACTCCAAAATGATTTATGACAATGTTTAGAGAAAGCAGGGGAATTAAGAAAATAAAAGACAAATATTAAGTTCCATATTTCAGAAGATATTCATGTTGAAAATAAATGCACAAGCCTGAGACTGACCATTTGTTATCAGTAATAGATTTGTTGGACAGCAGACTGCTGGGAGCGGGAAACTGGACAAAGTGTGCGTACAACAGCGTCATCTAGCGGCTGCTGTAAAAAAAAATGGCCACAGAAAACAGTTTGCAGAAGACAGAAAGGGAGATTGTTTTATTTCTGCATACAGGTTTGACTTAGAAAAGTGATGACCTAAGGCTTAATAGAGTAGAGTAGTTTCAAGGAGTGTGAAAACTGAACTTAGTCCCTCATCACGAACATTTTTTCCATCATCCGTTAGATTGCACATCTGCCTGTAGAACATGTTTTCTCTATAACATCGAGACAGGGACTACTGATGTATCTGCAGGTGTAACCTACACAAAAGTGCGTGCGTGCGTGCGTGCGTGCGTGTGTGTGTGTTGTGGTTATTGATGCCTGGCTGCTGATTAATGCGGCTGTGACTTTCACATCCTTGGGATTAAAATAGATGCCAAATTGAATGTGCTATTAGCCACACCACCAAGCTGTGAAAACGAATCCACTCTGGGGACAAGTATATTCACAACCACACACACACACACACACACACACACACACACACACACACACACACA
>JBBPCS010000375.1:2450613-2470404 GCA_037974645.1 Hollardia meadi
GTGTGTGTGTGTGTGTGTGTGTGTGTGTGTGTGTGTGTGTGTGTGTGCGTGTGTGCGTGTGTGCGTGTGTGTGTGTGCGTGTGCGTGTGTGTCTCATGTCAGGCCGTGTGGGATGCCCTAACCCCGGGGCTGACGGTCTGCTCATGCTCAATGGTAATTATCTCTTAGCTCCCTCTGTTGTGAATTTTCTGTGTTTCCAGCTGCTGTCATGAGCAAATTGAAAATGCACATAGAGACACAGTTTACAGAGTGACAGTGAAAGCATCATGAGAGCTGGATACTCGATATAATGATGCTTCCACTGTTACTCATTAGACACACAGTGTTACAATAGGGTCACACTAGGTGACAAAAAGAATATCTACCGGTATTTGTTAATCCGTTTTCTTTTTCTATATTTTAACAAACCCATACTGTATATTTGCATTTAGCATTATCAAACCTCCCTATTTCCACTGGTAACTATGTGGAATTCACATTCAAGGTCTACCGTACTAATGGTTTGTGACAGTACTCATGTGATTTGAGAGTGTTTCCATTGTTATACTAAGTCACTTGAGGTCTTTGAATGCACCACAAACAGGACCTCTGTGCCATCCCTTCATTAAAATGTACATTTTTTTAGTGTATCTGTACACACGTCCTGTTGGTGTCAAAAATAAAATCTTGTTTTATAGCATCCTCAATAGGACACAAATCTGGGTCAGGCACAGCATTTGCAAATGATTGCGAGCATGTTTTTTTTTTTTTTATGTCTTTGTTGGTTTCTGTCGCTTACTGTTTCCTCCTGAGACCCAGCAGTCAGCGATTAATTTCTGTCCTGTATCGGAGGCTCATGTCTCTGAGGCCGAACATGTTGCTGAGATGAGCTTTATTGTCCTGACAGAGGACATCCAGAGCTTTTCAGTGATGTAACATGTCGGACCATGACACGTTTATTTTTCTGGTGCTCCAGCTTTTTGACTAAATTGTTAGGTGGTTAGATAAAGAGGTTAAGAGATGACTGCTGATTAGTTATTAGAGGTTACATGTATATTTTGAAAACGTCTGGATGGCTGAAACTTGCACTTTGTACTTTTCTACATGCAGCCAGGAGCTATGGGAGACGCCGAGGTAAACTCTACAACATGTCTTGCTCATTCTCTTGTAGCATGCCTTATTGCTTGAATGGATACTAGACTGAAGCCTGAAGTCGACATCAAGTCGAGCCAGACATTCAAATGTCTTTCTGTTTTTAAATTCAGGAATGCCTTGATTTGATTGATGCCTTATTTATTTATTTATTTATTTATTTTTGATTGTGTTGCTGTACAATCGTTAAGTTAAAATTCTGCACAAAATAATTTTTTGGCTATCAAAAAAATAACACTTTAGGATTTTAGTATCCAGACATGCATGATGTCAAAGGTTTCACGTTTGGTAACATTTATCTGAAGCACTGTGACATTTGCGCCTCTGCTCTATGAAACCCCAAAGTCTTCGATATTAAATGAGAAAAAAAATTATTATGAAATCAAAAAAATTGTGTAAATATGCTCCAACAACTTGTGAAATAATTGAAGAAATTAGTCAAACTCAACTCATTATCAGGATTTGATATCCAGTTTTATTTCGTAATGTCACTTTTTGTGATTACTTAGTTAGCCTCTGGTAGCTTGAGCAACAACAATGCTAATTTTAAATCAAACAACTCAGAGTTGCTGCTGTAAATAAATGCAGTACACAGACCCCGTATCGAAACGTCTTTTGCGTTTTTAAGCCTTAGCTTGTCTTTCTCTGAGGAACAATTTCTTATGTTTTCTTTTTTAAATCAGTTTATTTAACCAGTTTCTCTGCTCAAGACTTTGAGAAGTTAATATTCTTTCCTGCTGTGTGCTAAGGTTGCTTTTATACTTCTGTGGCAGAAAAGAAAGTGCCACATTTCACTTCTGGGGACCCTAAACAAACTGACACACTCACATATGTTGACCCTACTCTTTTCTCACTGGCTCTCAGACATGGGGTCGCTATACGTGAGGTCGCAGTTGGACTTTTATCCTAACAGCTATGTAGGTAGCACGCAGAGCTTGGTTAGGATACATAAATATCGAGAAATGTTAGTTTCTGTGTCTGTGCAGCAGCTGAAAATACTTTGACATTGTTGTTACTCTAGCTAACAGGTGCTAACCGGCTAAATCAGGTAACAGTCGTTAAGCTTGCTTGTTTAAGACGTGACAATACGACTGTCATGAAAAGCGACGTTATGAAATAAAACAAGGCGTGAAACAAAAGTGTCGTTTGGGAAAATTTCCATTATAAAGTAAAAGTTGATATTTTTTGAAATATACCAAAATATTCTAAATCTAAACTTTAGCAATGAGTTGAGTTTTAGGAATTTAGTTATTTTTATATTACCATAATTTCTTCATATGACTATTTATTTTATCATTACGTACTTTATTTACTTAATATTGAACCCTTTGGGGCTCCATACTGCTCAGTGATGTTATTAACAGCTTTGTTCCACACAGCCTGCCTTTCCACGCCTGCTTTATCTGCCACGCTGTTCAGAGTAGAGCACACGTTTCAACAACTTCAGTAAAAGCCGAAACATTAGGCAGCCTATCCTCTGGATTTGTCCTTGTCATGGCATTCCACAAAGGGTTCCACAAAGCAGAGGCAGATACTTTAA
This sequence comes from Hollardia meadi, assembly GCA_037974645.1. Taxonomy (NCBI): domain Eukaryota; kingdom Metazoa; phylum Chordata; class Actinopteri; order Tetraodontiformes; family Triacanthodidae; genus Hollardia; species Hollardia meadi. The sequence goes on from JBBPCS010000375.1 coordinate 2,453,285, forward strand.
CTTGGCTCGGTTCGGATACATGTTTGTGATTGCTGTTTCTGCTTGTGTGTTTTTTATGTGTGGAAGGCCTGACGTTTGCTGTAGACTTAACTGCCTTTTTTCTCCACCAGGCCGCTCCTCCCTCTTCCCTATTGATGACAATCTCCTCGATGATGGCCACGGCAACCAGGGTGTCCCAGGAGTCCTTGGCTCCCCCAACTGTTACCCCCACCAGAACGGGGAACGCATCGAGCGCTTCTCCCGCAAGGTGTTTGTGGGAGGTTTGCCCCCTGACATAGATGAAGGTGAGGACAACACAACAGTGCAACAACACAGTATTTCAGGAGTGCATTATACTGCTGACCTTTGCTTCTTTTATTATATCAACTGTTGTTCTCTTCACCTCTTTTCACTTTCCCTCAGATGAAATAACCTCAAGCTTCCGCCGCTTCGGCCACCTGGTGGTGGACTGGCCTCATAAAGCAGAGAGCAAATCCTACTTTCCACCTAAAGGTATCAACAAAAGCAGCGAGCCTCCATATTAAACATACATTTAGGGCCACTAAACATGAGCTTGGATACTGTGAAGCTCTCATGAAGCACACACTGAGGCTGTGTGGATGTGTGTGTGTTTCCCAGGATATGCGTTCCTGCTGTTCCAGGAGGAGAGCTCCGTGCAGGCTCTGATTGAAGCCTGCATGGAGGAGGATGGGAAGCTATACCTGTGTGTCTCCAGCCCCACCATCAAGGATAAACCTGTGAGTTCAGCAGCAGTAGCTCACACTGAAAAGACACGATGCGGTTATTATATTTTTTTACCTAATGAAGAGAGAGTGGATTTAACGCCCAACATGACTTTGACTCCAGGTGCAAATTCGACCTTGGAACCTGAGCGACAGTGATTTTGTGATGGACGGATCTCAGCCCCTTGATCCCCGCAAGACCATCTTTGTGGGCGGTGTCCCTCGTCCCCTGAGAGCAAGTAATTACACATCCTTTGTTTCGCCTCAAGCACTTTTATATCAGTTGTATATTTGTAACTTCATCACATCTTCTTCCTTTCACTCATCGAAATATATTCTTTTTTTTCCACCTTTCTTTTCATCCTCTGACTAGTTGAGCTGGCCATGATTATGGATCGTCTCTACGGCGGAGTGTGCTACGCAGGAATTGACACAGATCCAGAGCTGAAGTATCCCAAGGGGGCGGGGAGAGTGGCCTTCTCCAATCAACAGAGTTACATCGCCGCCATCAGCGCGAGATTCGTCCAGCTGCAGCACGGAGACATTGACAAGCGGGTACAGCCCTCCCTTCATTAACAATTCCCAAATTCCCTGTTTTTCATAAAGTGTGTATGACTCATTCATCATTAGGGTGTGCCATTCACACAGTCTGTGTGTGTGTGTGTGCGTGCGTGCGTGCGTGCGTGCGTGCGTGCGCAGCAAGCATCGGCTTGTTGCTATGGTGAGCAAAAGCTTATCAGGGCTGATTGAATTAGCTTCCTTCCCGGTCTCTGCTGCTGCAAGCTTTGGCCTTTTCATGCATTATATTTTGTACTGTATGTATTTATGCTCTTTCCATGTCTTCTTTAAAATGTTGGTGCGCAGGTGGAGGTGAAGCCCTACGTCCTGGATGATCAGCTATGTGATGAGTGTCAAGGTGCACGCTGTGGAGGGAAATTTGCTCCCTTTTTCTGTGCTAATGTCACCTGTTTGCAGTACTACTGCGAATTCTGCTGGGCCAACATCCACTCCCGCGCCGGACGGGAGTTTCACAAGCCCCTGGTCAAAGAGGGAGCCGACCGCCCGCGCCAGATTCACTTCCGCTGGAACTAGAGATGCGACCGCAGCCATGGTGACACAGTCAGAGGGAAGGGAAATGAAACACTGGCTAACAGGGAAAAAAGAGCATCGCTCTGCCTCTCCTGCTCTCCTAAGCTATCAGTATAATCGAGTACGTAACACTATACAGTATATGCTATATATATCTATATATCTTTTGTAGCAGCCAAACACCACAAGCCTCAGTTTTTCACCAAAACCCCCCTCACATCTCAGGCTCTGACAACTCTACAACTCTTTTGTGGTACTTTCATCTTTTCTAAGAGGAGATTTAAAAAAGAGATTGATTTTTGTAGGTTTTTATTATTATTATTATTATTATTATTATTATTATTTTTGTATGTGAGATTTAAAGTAGATATGGGAATGTTTTTGCATGGGGGCAGCTTGTCTGTCTGTTTGTCTGCTGCTAGCCGTCCTACAGTGCGTGTAGTGCACACTTGTTTCTGGGAAAACCTTGATTCTCTAATGTTGACGCCTGCCCCAGGTCATTAACCAAAGGTAGCAAAAAGATAGGAACCTTAAAATTGACACATTTTCTGCCGCAAAACAAAACAGTTATTTTAAAGTTACCATGGGCTCTTTCTCTCTTGTTAGAGGGTCTATTAAAAACAAAGATTATAGGGTTATTTCTGCGCTCACGCTGACCCTTTTGATTGATACCTCAAAATACTAAATCTGGTTTCTTGCTAACTGTATTCAACATTTACACTTAACAAGCTATTTTAGAAGCTTCGCTGCTATATATACATATATATGAATAAATGTGTTGGTATTATATTTAATGCCATTTATAAACCAGAATCATGTAAAATGAAATGCAGTATGCACTCGACCATTAATGGCCCCCATTGCCATGGAAAGTGCATGTTATGACAGTAGGCCTAGTTACACAAATACCATATTTATGTGAGAAGAAGAAGAAAAAAACAAACCACTGAAATCGTAATTAATGTCAAGACATAAAAGTCTAGTAGCATGACCATCTACTACAGATGCCTAAGAGGGAAAAAAAAATCAGACAAAGCTAAAAAAAAACAAAAAAAAAACATATTTAAACTTGCATGCATCGATGTTTATCTGTTGTTTGATCCGTTTACATACGTAACGATACAAAAAAAAAAGATATTGGTTCTACTGTAGACTTAGTGGACGCCGTCATTTTGTGGCACATGATGGCTTGTATGGCAAAGAAGAAAAAATCCTGTTGAGAAGCAGAGTGGTGTTCAGTGGTTTGTGTCTGTGTCGTCCCTGTGCTGTGTGACTGTCTTTAGTGTAGACTGAGGCTCTAGTTTAGTTAACCAACAGATTATGTAGAGGAGAACTGAAACATCATATTTACTCCTGCCTTCACCCTTCCTATCCTGCATCTTTGTGTGGTTCCAAAGGCAAACAAACAGACTTGGAACAGCTCGGATTTAACTGGGAGGAGGCTGCGGGTCACGTTAATAAGCATCCTTGGAACATTTTGTAATGACAGTCAGGCTTTCGTGCTGTGTGGCCGCAGCTCCGTGAATCCAGGGAAACTCGAAGACTCTTGGCTCGTGCTAAAGATGAAACTCTCCTCTCTTTGCTTGTATTGTTTGTTTGATTTCTACTGTCACCCTTACTCTAAACTTTAAAAAACAAAAAAAAACAAAAAACAATTTAGGGACAATCTGTGAGGATGGTGGCCCAGCCGTCCGTCTGGTACTGTACAAGTGTGTCGCTCTCGTGTCGTCGTGGTTTTTGTGCTCCTTGCCCTGGTGTGTGCGCCCCTCGTATCGGTGTTCAGGCGTCAAGTGTGTGCTGTCACAAAACTTTAATTAAAACTGAGACCCTTGAGTTCATTTGCTCATAGTTGAGTCATATAATTGAATTAGTTTGTGGTAACTACTTACCCACCGCTGGCCCTTGATCATCGTTTTTTATCATTTATATTATGCACTACTTTTCTATTTCTTATCCACCCCCTTAAGTGATTTCAGTGCAGACGTGGATTCTCTGAAACCTCAACCTATTTATAATCCTACAGATGATTTATCAAATTTTTATTTTTTCATGATTACTTATTTAAAATGTAGCGTGAAGCAGTGGTCTTAAGTTATCTATATTCTGTATGAGTAGAGCAGGAATCCGATATGTTCTAATATATTCTAAATGTAGTCTGGATGTTGTGAGGACCGGAGGTGAAAGTTGAAGTTCTTGTCCCCCCCCTCCCCCCCCCCCCCATCCTCCCACCTGGCTTTAGTTCTCATGATGCGAAGATGTTTGAATATCGTCACCTGTAACACTTGACTCGTGCTGTTTTTGTGAGGTTCTATTTTCTTTGTTGAACACTGTTACTTTGTTCTGTGCGTGTCCTTGTTTTTGTAAAAGATCATATTTATTTCACTATTTTTGTAGACAAAAAAAATACTATTTGATTTTGATTGTATTTTTCTATTTGAATAGGACTATAATACAATTTACCCCCCCCCCCCCATGTCCCAGTGCTAATTATGTCCAAAAGTTCTGTTCAGAGACACAGAATCATGTCATTAGATACGACATCAAAGTTTTTGATATACACTTGATTCTTATTTTGATCCACTTGGCACGTTTCATTTGAAGGAAGCAAACATGAAGGTTTTATTCTATTCTTGGAAGACACTTGAGATTCTCCCCTGTTGCATCGAGGCCCCAGCTGCCTGTCCTCGTAGATGCTCTGAAACTTGAATATAACACATTTTGAAAGGCTGACTAACCTCGAATCTGTGTTGTGATGTGCAATACTGTTTCTAATGTTTGTATAAAAGTAAGAACTACAGTGTAAACCTTTTTAATGCAGATTTATTTTTTTCATTGCATATTTTGCAGATTTCTGATCCACAGTGTCATTTTTTACTGTCAGAAAAAAAAATAAACCCCGTTTTTTCATTGCAACTATTTTTAAATCCAGATATCTTTGTACTGATGTAAATGATTGTAGTTATTTTGGATAGTGTTTTGCTAACAAAAGGAGAGACTTTTTCATGCATATTTCTATTTCATTTCATCTTGTTTTATCCCACATTTTATTTTATTTAATAGCAGAATTCTTGGAATAATTTTTCATATTTAAATGTCATTGGTATTATTTTGTATTTTTATGTGGAAATACACTATATATAAACTTAAAATGCTAATTGCTAAGATATTATTTTGAGTTTAATTATTTTTAAAGCTAAATATTTGTAATTTTATTGTTAAAGTGACTAATTTCTAAATCAAAGTTTGTGTATAGATTCACAAAAGTGGTTTATGAGGTGTTTGGATTGTAATATTACTGAATGGTTCTTTGATATGCAAAATGAATATCATGTTTATTTTGTATTTTTTTTTTTTTGGTTTTGTATTTAAATGGGGTGTTGATTACAATCTTCTTCTTTGTTTCTTTCACTTCCTGAATAAAGACCCATTCTGTTTGAACACAACATGGCTGCTGCTGCTGCTGCATGTGCTTTGGAGAAAACTCAGCAGATAATAATGAGTACAAAAATGAGAAAGTGCTCAGCAAAAAACAATTATATCATGATTTAAGTCTGTTATACTTAATTGTTTTATATCGGATGTCACAGATAGTGTTACGAACGAGTTTAATACAAGATAAATTAACTTGATATTATCAATATTTTTACTTAAGCTGGTGGAATGTAATTAAGTACATTAAGTAAGTAGCTCCACCCCCATCTGCTTCAACAGTGAAATGCTGCATGCATTTATTTCACTGTGGTTTTGCTACTTCTTCCACCACAAATATACAGAATAATCAAGAAAACATTTTATTATTCTATTATAATTATTTAATTCCTTATAATACACATTAGAATCTATGTACATGTACATTTCCAAACAGAATACCTCTTATATGAAAAGTGTACACATACAAAGGTAAACCAACCCCTTAATTAGCTGAATTATCACATCAGTTCTGGCCCCATCTAGGGGTGAGTGTCGGAAATACAAGTGAGATCAACACTGAGGTCAGCAAGGCTCAAATCTGAATCTGACTTTTCATGGAACAACAGCCTGCAGGATCCAAGACTTCTACACTGGGTGTCTCATATTTAAGGAGTCTTCATCCATGACATAATGGAGCTGATTCTGTATTCACATAACTGCCTAGATCACAGTTGTTTGCCTTGGGAAGTAAGTTTATGAGGCAGAGAGAAGGGAGTGGATAAGGGGAGGGAGGGAGAAGACACTTTCAGCATCGAAGCAGCTGTGCTGTGCACGCAGATGTGTGGGAGCACGGCAGGAAAAAAAGACCAAGAACATGTTAAACAAGAGGTCAAATGATCAAAAAGATCAGAATATGAACAGACAGGACGAAGACACTCAACAGTGAGGATTTTTGATCAGCTTTGGAGATGAACAGCTGCCAACTGTGGGGTAAGAACACTGTTCACATGGCTGTTGATTATCACAGCCTTTATTTACAGTATTAAGAATGATAGAAACAGTCTTTTAAGAGTTTCAATATAGTTACTGAACAAATACTTTGACCACCTGTCTGTGTGTTTCCGTGCTTGTGCACACGTGTACCCACATGTATATGCATGCATGGTTTCTATATGTGTGTGTGTGTGTGTGTGTGTGTGTGTGTGATTGCATTTATATATGCATATATGTGATATGGTAAACAGTTTCCCTGGAAGAAATTAGATGTCTGGAAATTAGTTCTTTTTAAACTTTTGCTCATGTACGACAAACTGCCCCAGGATTTATTGAGAGACCTGACATCAAATGCAAACACCTAGAGGCCATCGGAGGCTGCTTATAGATATCCAAATCAATCCTTTAATTTTAATGCTCCACCTGTTCACTGGGAAAAGAATACAATAAGAACCATGAGTTTTTTTTAGTTGAGGTGTCTTTATATTGTAATTATTAACAAAGAAGACTGCAGTCAAAGCTTCAAAAATGGCTATATTTTGGCATTAATGCTGATTTTGTTGTCTTTTGTAAAAATGTGGCTTCTAACTTGATGTGTAACAGACAGAATTTTTGCCTGCACTTACTGTATGTCCCCATGCACATGTACAAATGCATGTCTGTGTAAAAACAGAACAATATCTTTAGGTTAAAAGCCATTCTATTAACGCTGACCTTGTTGCTGCAGAGTGAAGTCTGCGGGCGGGGTTTCTCTCTCATAGGACCTCACACTGCCTCTGTGACCACTTCATTACCCTCAAAAACACTAACGACATCATGTTGTGTAGATGTGTTTGACACACTCATACTTGTTCATGCTTGTTCATGTCGTGTGTGCAGGTACTTCCGGTTCATTTCAGATTGTCTCGTAGTACATGCATAGTTTGTCTGTTGTCTGCTGGTATCCTGCACTGACGGACGGACCAAGTGTGTAAATTCCATGAAAAAAAGAAGTTTGAAAAAAAAAAGACGCATTTTTAAAGACCGACAGGGGGATGATCCTTCTCTGTAAACCATTTTTCGACGCCGCCACTGATCAAAGACAGCCGGTCCAGAGAGCAGAAGCAAAACTCACATTCCCACACCCATATAGTAAAAAAAACAAGCATGTGTGTTCCATAAATCCTCCCTAAAGATTGTAGGAGAGCACATCTTGTTGGCAAGCTTCCACAGATGGTCTTATTATGGAATGTTTTAAAACATCTGAAAGGTTGCCAGAGTGGATTTAAGTGTCCAGACGCTCATTCACCGCTGCTAGATTTCCATCAGTGTTATTACTTCAGAATTTATGGTCAATGAAATGCAGTTATGCTTTACACTCTGTGCAACATAAATGTAAAATGTTTCTGGCTGCCATTGTTTCATGATGACGTTCCCCAGACAGATATTGTGTCGGATGTTGTGTCATAACTTGGGAATGCTTTGGCAACAAAGAAGACTTGGAACGGAGACAAAGGTTTCGATTGAGGTCTCACATGCAATTCAGTGGTGGATGAAAAGATCCGTGTGTGAAACAAAGAGTCAAACAGCAATTTGCTTCTCATTGCAAAGGTTACAGCTGGCCTCATTCTGTGTTTGATCAAAAAATTTGATTCACTTTTGTTCTGTCTGCACCCATTACAGCACCACTGTAAGTGTTTTATAGCATTGTGACAACTGATAACAGGGTCCCATTTTTGGTCAGAATCTGTTTAAGAGGTACCACAACACGCTCATTCTGTCTTATGTTCACTGTTGATCTTTCCTTTTCCTCTAAATATCTGCAAACACAAAAACATTTAGTTGTGCCCTTTCTATTCTAATGTCAATGTGGCAACACATCACCGATGCCCCTAAACCATGTTAGATACTCTCTAAAACTTGCTGTTTGCATTCACAGATTTGAAGATGTGGACGTTGATGGGAGTAGTCTGTCTATGCCACTGTGTCTTTGGACAGCTGTTCGAGACCAAACTGAATGGGGCGCCGCGTCTCATCTGCAGTGTCCCCGGCTCACCGGGCCTGCCTGGCAAACAAGGCCTCAGCGGGCCCCCGGGAGCAGATGGGAATGTGGGTATCCCAGGAAGAGATGGCAGAGATGGCAGGAAGGGTGAAAAGGGAGAGAAGGGAGACACAGGTATATTACGAAACATAAAACAGATACAGCATCAGTCTATGTGTGCCGATAAATAAACGCCATCACTCTGTGCAAGAGGAAAGCTGTCGCAGAAAGGATTCCTTACTTGAGAGCTGGTGTAGACAAGACAGAAAAACTCATTGACATTACTAGCATGATTAGGAAATTAAGTGCCAGACAGACTAAAAAACTTAAAAAGCAACACTAAAAAGAACAGAAAATCATTTTAAAACCAAGGTTCACTTTCTAGCTTTTTTATTCCTGGAGCTTTCTACCATATGTTGGGTGCCCCTGTGGCTAACATACTGTCCATGAGCCTTCGGGCCGGTGTTGCATGTCAGTCCCCGTCTTTTTCTCATTCATTTCCTTTCCATTTCACACAGATAAGACAGAAATGAATCTCCACGCTCAAATGTAAAGCCAGGCAAAAATCGCAGTGTGCCATTGATGATTCTCAGCATGTGTATTACAAAAACTGAAGTGAACAGGCGTTTGACTTTGTCAGACGTTGCTATTTAAGCTCAGCACTGAGCAGTTGTTTATACAATACAAACAGCTTATCATGGATGTTCACAGCTTGGTGGAGATTTCTTGTCTTTATTTAGATTACGCACTTTGGTAAAACTTCATGTAAAAAATATTTGGATGGACTGCGTCAGTTTGTATCGTACAGCCTGAATTAATCTGTCAGTGGTAAATGAACGTCATGCAGCTGTGTTTTCCATTATGTGTGGAAACAGGAATTCAGACACACACACCTTCATCTGAACATAAAACGACATATTCATAACTGCTCCTGCGCAAACAGGCTGTGATTCAGCGTTTCAAGTTCAAGTCAAAACTGTGCTGTTCAAATGTCCATGTTCCAAGACCAAGAGTGACTTCATGCTTGACATTGGGTGGGGTTTTGTGTTTTCATTGACTATTCCTATAATAGGTTTAACATGTGCAACAGAAACTGAGAATTGACACCAAAAAAATTCAGTAACTGTGCAGAAATGATGCCCCCATGATTTTTTCTGTTTCAGGGTTAAAGGGCAGAGTTGGCCCGACGGGTAGGATTGGAAGCCGAGGTGATCGTGGGCCCGCAGGGAAACGAGGCCCCACAGGAGAGAACGGAGATAAAGGCCCACTTGGTTCTTCAGGCCGTGACGGGCAGAAAGGGGACAAGGGCGAACAAGGGCCACGTGGAACTGCAGGAACCTGCAAGTGCGGCAGCCTGCTGCCTAAATCTGCCTTTTCTGTGGGAATCACCAGCAGCTACCCTGCAGAGAACACCCCCATCAAGTTTAACAAGGTCCTATTTAATGAGGGTGGACACTACAACCCACAGACGGGCAAGTTCATCTGTGCATACCCAGGCGTATATTATTTCTCCTATGACATTACACTGGCCAACAAACATCTGGCCATTGGCCTGGTGCAGAATGGTCAGTTTCGCATCAAAACTTTTGATGCCAACACAGGAAACCATGACGTAGCATCTGGGTCCACTGTGATGTACCTGAACCCAGAAGATGAGGTGTGGCTGGAGATCTTCTTCCATGACCAGAATGGTTTATTTGCAGACCCAGGCTGGGCGGACAGCTTGTTCTCTGGCTTCCTCATCTATGCAGACACAGACTATTTTGACACACTGGCAGAGGACTATGCATAGAAAATGGAAAACATGAAAGAGAAACTGCTAGTTACTTTTGTTTTATTTACATACTGTATATGGTATAGTCAAAATATATTTTTTTACAAATGCTTGTACTGCTAGTTATATAATTACAGTAGATAAATAGGCCTATCTACTGATTTGGAATCATACTATTTAATAAAGCTTGAATATGTTTCTGATTTAGGCCTATTGGTTCTGGGTAGAAGTTGGATCATAAATAACTTAAAATAAACATTGTGTTTGGTTTGGGGGTTCTTACATAACTGAAGTATGTGTGAGACAACGATATTGCAAAATATTGAATGAAAACTCTTTCGTAATGTTTTTATTGGCAATAGTGCCAAAAACAACAGCTAGGGAGGAGACTACAGGGATAGTATCGTGCTTTGGTGCCTTCTCGGACTCCGTAGTAGGCGGATCCGATGCGTCACTAAGTTGTTTGATTGACAGTCCATCGGGCGAATGGAAATGTAAAACTCCCGAAAACAAGTTTGGATGCATCGGCGCTAAATTTCAAGGTAGGTCGAGAAATAGTTTATCTCGTTACTAGGCAGCGATAACGGTTCTACTTTGCTAAGTATTGAGAGAAAATATTTTGCTCGGGAAAACGACAAACTTGCGATATGGGCGTAGGGATGTATACATTAAAATAAGTTAGCTGGTTATAATGAAGACTAGACCGCAACAACAACGGTCATAATCAGGTCGCCTTCTGCCTTAATTTTCTAAGTTAACGTTACTGTAAATTAAACTATAACCGCCACCCTGGACTCGTCAAGGTAACGTTCTTTTCTTGGTTTCTGCCCACTTTAATGCAACGTTAATTAGCTAGCTATACGTCTCTGGGACGCCCCTTTTAGCTATCTGAGCTAACATTAGCTCAATAACTGCCTCCTCTGTTTTAGTGACATTCGAGAGAAACTGCGAAAGAAACGGCGCGCTTTGCAGGAAACTTTGGTAAAAAACAAAAATGAGGACGACATTCAGGTAAAGTTGTATTTGAAATGATTGTTATTGCAAATGAACATTATATCTTGCCCCATAATGAGTTCATTCAGCGCAAAGTGAGTAAGAGCCCTGCTTGACAAGACTCGACATGACTTGTAGGGTCGGCTCAGTTTAAACACACTCCAAAAAAAAGTCAGAAACACACAGCGGCACAGATGAAAGAGCTGCTAACGCTTTAGTAAATCTAACTATACTCGACAGGCTCTGGTTCCGTCTACCAAAGTGAGTAAGGGGAAACTACAAACTACAATGAAGGTTGGTGTGTGTTTTGTAACTTAGCCTGTAGGCTGTGTGTGTGCTGCTGGCTGCACAACAACAATCTCCTCCTCTTTTTTGTCTGCCAGTGAGACAGCTGCAGTGTGGATACGTACAGTTTGCATATTTAGTATTGCTGTTGTTGTTTATTGGCTGCCTGTGTTACACCAGGAACCTCAAAGCAGCGAGGAAGACCCGGGAGAGACACTGAAACGCACGATAAAGGCTCAGAGGCAGAGGCAGAGGAATAGGGTACACCTTCCTCTTGCACCCTCATTTTTCAATTCCATTTTACAGTTTAATAGTGCCCATTTAAACACTCTTAACAGTATATGTGCACATAATTGCTCCATCTCTTGTCATATATCAGGTGCTTGAACGGTCTTCAGCTCATGAGTTCCATGATGGTGATGTGGAGGAGATCTCCACCATTCAGCACCACAGTGAAGATGAAGGATCAGCTCAAAAGGCAGCTGACCCTGTGGTTTTGTCAAGACCCCCAATGGGTTCTCTGAGAAGTTAGTATCCATGTTCTCTCAGAACTAAAAGCCCTTTTTCTCTTTATTTTATTTTTTAGGGGGGGGGGTTAGGGCTGGTTACATAAAAAAAAATACATGTACCAAAACAGCACTGTATGATCCTTTGCACCCTATAAGGATGTTTTGGTTCTGAATTTTTTTTTTTATTTTACAAAATGATTGAAACTTCTTAAAATAAAGCCATATAACCCCTTTACCAAAGTTAAATGATAATAAAAAATGATAAAATTATGATTTTTAAATATAAAAAAAGTAAACAAAACTGAGAGGCTGATCATACACTCATTTGGAATGAGACAGACAGTGATAGTAACAATAACATACTGAGTTATACGTGTAATTATTGTTGTATGCATGTCACAATGTGCTTTGTCTTCTAGGTCTTTCCTCGAGAATTCAACATACCTCTGGCTCGCCACGTTCAGACGACCCTGTGACACGGCGCTTGGAAGAGAGACTGAGAGCAGCCAGAGTAAACACAACTTCTTTTTTTTGAACAAGCTAGCTTGTATTTGAATAAGATTATAAAAGATATCCTGTTCCAAAACTACCTTGCATTTGCAAATTAGTACTGAAGTATGGCCTGTTGTGTTCCAGTCTAAAGTTGAGAGCCTTCAGCAGCAGGAAGCCTCTCTCGAGCCAGCTAGTCGCCTACAGAGTCTCAGAGACAGAGACACTGTAACAAGGTTTGACCGAGAGGTGAGCTTCTACCTCAAGTGTGGCTGCACAATGTCCTCCAGCCATGATGGTAACCAAGTAATCCAATGTGGATTTAACTCGCAATGTTTTACAGGCTGATCTGGACAGACCTGGAAGACATGATGTCCCTGTGGCCCTCAGCAGCAGGTTCAAGTTCCGGGAAGCAGCAAGACAAGTAAGGCTGGAAGATTGTAATCGTTTTAATTAACAAATGATTTGTGTTGTATTTATTTATGTATTCTTTGCAAATACAGGCAGGAAAAGGCCTACCAACTTCTGAGGAGGCATACAATTTCTTTACATTCAACTTTGAGCCAGATCCACAAGATGGGACTGAGAAGATTAGCAGGAAAAGACAAAAAAAGAAAAAAACGGCTGATGAGGACAGAGATGAAGAAGGGGGAGAAGATGTTGAAGAGCAGGAAGATGCTGAAGTAGATGAAGATAATCAAGATGTAAATGAAGACCAGGTAAGTGATAAGAAATTGAATGTGTGTATCATGATTATTTCCACTTGTTTTGTAGCTGCAGTTGCATAAAATTAAGCAGATTCCCAGTGCCTCATATTCTTTGTCCTGCTGTAGAGTGAAGAAGCTCCTCTAGTGCGCGATGAGGGTGAAGATTTGTTCGTCATTGAACAATCATCCCGGGACTTCCTGGAAGTGAAGAAAGCAGAGTATGTTGGGTACAGACAACGTATTCAGCACGAAAGTGAGCTCCTCTTCACGCCAAGTTTTCGAACAGGTATTCAGTAATATACAAAACCACTTGATTCACGCATTCCAAAACTTTCAAATGCTTTGATGTCAGGTTTAACATTCTGTCCATCTTTAATTCATCGTCACAGTCCCAACCTCCATCAAACTGCCTGAAAACATGAAGCCTCGTTATATGGAGGACGAGGGCCTGTATGTAGGGGAGAGGCCTCCTGTATCCCTGACCAATGAGAACATTCTGGAGAACCGCATTTTGAAAACGGAAGAGGTAATGACGATTAAGATAAGTTCAACAGTGTCACTGGCACTGCCTTGATTCAGGAATTTTTTAAGATGCATCTTTTTAAAAAAAAATAATTTATTAAGGGAAAGAAGTGGTTTGGAGATGACGGCAGGATCATGGCTCTACCTGACCCCATAAAAGAATCGTCCACTAGACCCCCACTCTTCCACATGGAGGAGGACCTGGACCCTGCACTGCAAACTGTGTACAGGAAGGTCAGACACACACCCGCTGTGACTCTCACTTCGATCACTCCATTGATTTTCCACATCTAAAGCACCGCGCACATTCATACACTGAAAGTTGCGGCTCCCTCCGACTTCAGTGTTCTCTCACTCCTTTGCCATTTTGAAAAAAGCAAAAGGGCAGTTTGCATTCGGTACAAAGGAGGAGGCGTTATGTTATCAAGCAGTAGAGCAAAGGTGGAGGCTGCCTCATCTGTGATATTCTATCGAAATAGATTTTTAGCTTTTATATGCATTTCTCTATTCTCTTCATGTCTCATTTTGTTAGAAACAAGAAAGAAAATTTTACACATTCACACAATGACAGTTAGTAATACACTTAAAGTGATACCAATACCAACAGAGTACTTCATTTGAGAGCTTTTCCTACTTCATTCGATACCCATCATGTGAATGTGGTGTAGTGTAGCCATACTTTCAAATGTTCTAAGCTGTATGGGTTGTAGCTGCAACAGTGGTGGCCAATAAGTCAAACAACACTTGCGGTGATTGGCTGCGAGCAAAACCATACAAATAGTCTTTTTTTCCAGACCTGGGTACAAAAAGAAATTGAATGCAGATATCATATATTTAGTATTGAGGGGCTGGTGAATTTGAACATTTCTCTGTCAGTGGCTGGTAGAAAGTTAATTTCCCACCCTGCCCACAGTTCACCACGGTCTACTGCACCAAACCAGTCCAGTTAGTGGTATAGGCTGGTTTAAGACCAACAATAATCAGCAGAAATGAAGAAGTTCAAGTTTTTGACATGTTAGATTCTGCTCCTGTCAGTTAATAATAACAAACTCCTCTTCTTCTTGGGACTGATGAGAATAACATTGCTTATCTGACATTGTCAGGATAAATATTAAGTATTATATAATTCTTTAAAAGGTTTTGAGAAATATGTTCCATCTTTAAAAAATGTCATCAGACAGAAACCATATAAATAATGTAATTTTATGTACACTAGACCTACGTGTTTCTAGATAACTCGATTTAATTGCTTTATTAATTTTAATGCTCCTCTCAGCTCCTGAATGGGCCGTTTTTACTCTCATCTGATGAAACTAAATGTAACCTACAAAACACCTGAGCTCGATTTTAAGAAATATATTTATGTTTACAAGAGCGACAGAATGAATGTCCTCATTAAATAAGTTTGTCCCTCGAGCTCTGATAAACTTCCACTTGTTTGCCGTCTAAATGGCACAATATGACATGGAAGTAGAAGTATGTCACAGAAGTGTGTGGGTATTGGGACGGAACCTTTAAGTAAATCTTTGGAAATGGTAAAATCACATTGTTGAGTGCTGTCTTTGAATTATGTGTTTACTTAAATGTTGGATACTGCCTGTAAAATCTTATATTGTATAGTGTGTAAAAGTAAACTTAGCTGTTGATCCATAACTGATGATTGGGTATGTGTTACAGCTCAATGACAAATGACGTGAGCAGTCAGATTGCATGGTCCATCTGCATCCTCTTTGGAAGCAGCTAATTTCTAGACTTTATTCACACTAATAAATTCATTCATCTCAGATTTTGCAACGGTGTGACCAACCACAGAGGCAAAATATGACAATGCATGTTATATAAATCAAAAAACAGTGATCACATGCTTCCTTTAAGCTTTATGGGAGGGAAGCAAATCACATGCACTGAGTATATTTCATTATGATTATCATTTTCCAGAACATTGCGTGATGGATTATGTTGTTCTATCCCCCAGGCGCTTAAATCCAAGTATGCAAATCTGTATATTGCTGGTGCAGCGGACCCTGAGGGAGACTTCCAGCTTGATGTTGATGTCTCCGGGCTAATCTTCTCCCATCACCCACTATTCAGTCGCGAACACGTGCTGGGGGCCCGTCTAGCTCAGCTGTATGATCAGTACCTCACCAGGCAGCACAATAATCTCACAGGACACCTTGCTGATAAGGTAAACTGAGTAGTAAAGCTGTCACAACCACTCGGTGAAGCTTTCCTGGATACATAAAAAACAATTCTCGTATGTATCAAAAAAGCCACATACTGTATATATATCAGGTATGTCTTGTATCTGTGGTGTAGTTGAATGGATTGAGAAGCGCACTGCGGAATATGCTTGAGATCCATGGCAGGCAGAGCCTCACTCAAGCCATGCAGCAGAGGATATCTGAGTACAGTTTGGAGGTTAGGTGAGCTCCCCGGATTGTGTTGCATCCAAGTCATGCTCAGTCTAGAAACAGGTACCCTTCAGCACCACGACTTTAATATTGCTGCTGTGTGTTTTTCCCCTGAATATCACAGGAACACCCGGCAGCTGCGAGACAGTGAGCAGGAGAAAGACAGGACCCTGCTGAAGAACATAGTTAAAGTGTGGAAGGAGATCAAGGCCCTGAGAGACTTTCAGAAGTTTACCAACACGCCCTATAAGCTCTACCTCAGAAGGTAATTGTCGCACATTGGTGATAATACATTTGCTGATGCTGCTCCATAAAATACAATGTGTAGAGATGTGCTTTCAGAAGAAACTCGTCTACAGGTAACTCTTGCCCAGCCTGCTTGTAAATCTTGTTTAAGCATTAAGTTTTTTACAGTACTCATTCACTCCTAACAAATGCTTGCTGGATAATGTATGTAGTTTTTTCTACAGATTCTTGTGCTTTAATATGGTGTGTTTTTTGGGGTTTTTTCAACCTTGCTCCAGAGAGAATGTGGACCGGGCTTCAGATGAGCGAGAGTACGAAGATGAAATCTTGGCAGAGGTTGTTGAATTGGAGGCCGAGTGCGAGGAGGACTACCAGAGAAAGCAGGCAGAGTACAAGAAACAGCTGGAGGAGTGGAAACTCTGGAGAAGGAAACGGGTACCTACTAGAGCTAGATGCATAAATCAGTCAATATTAACTAACTGCAGACATATTGGTACTGTGTCATTCGATAAGTAAAGATAAACTGCAGTGGAAAAGCGTTTTAGATGCTCTGAGCTCCTTGCGTGCATTGAGTGCCCTGAATGCCCCGAGTTAAAAAAAGACTTCAACTTGAAGCAGAAAGGCACCCGATTTTTTTTTCTCTTATCATCCAATTGAATGAATTGAGGGGTCGGTCCTCTGTGCGGGTGACGACAAAGTTGACAGTTGCTTGGAAACAACAATAGTGGAGGAGAAACTAGTGCTGGCTGTTTCTGGATACCTGGAGCTACAGCAGAGGTTTTCAAAGTGGGGGGGCTCCAAACAGTTTCAGGGGAGGCTCAGAGAATGGAAGTGAAAACATATTACATTAGTTATTACAGTAGTTATGAAAAGGAGATCACGTAGAATAGCCTAAATGTGTGTGATTTGGTTAAAGAGATATACAGTAGTTTTGGGGAATTGTTTTGCC
>JBBPCS010000375.1:2473227-2494124 GCA_037974645.1 Hollardia meadi
CACCACCACACACACACACACACACACACCTCATATTTCAGTTTCTACTGACAAGAAAGATGATGCATCTACAGACAGATTTGCAGCACTTTCAGCACTTCTCCTTCCAACTGAGCTATGAAAAAGTCCTATTTGTGCAGGTATCGGGGTTCCTTTCCAAGTTTTAATCGAACATTTGAAATCAATTGAATAGTTTCAATTGAATATTTGCATTTCAGTCTGATTGGAGTGAATTTACGTAATTATTAACTTCCCTGAAGTGTTTCAAACTCATAGAAAAATAACATTTTAACTTTTACTTGCTAAAGAAGTGCAGATCACATAAAATGAAGATGCTCTCTCACAGTTTGAGATTGGAACTAATGAGTCAATGACACACAAAACACACTTTAAATTATTCAATTCTTAAGTTGATTAAAAGACAATGTGGCATAATATATATATATATATATATATATATATATATATATATATATATATATAATTTCTTTCTGCAGCAGCACTAATATTTTTGATCTCTTTCTTTCTTAGGGACCCACAGCATATGTCTTGACTTATGAGCAGAACTGCTACCTGATCTGGAATCCCAGCAGTGGTCAGCACTATGCGCAGTATGACGCCTTCTGCCCACTGCAAACAGTTGGTTCCCTGGTCAATGCTGACAATGTGAGTGAAGAGAGAGCAACTACATGACGTCAAATTACCAGTTCACAGTGTGGCATTTCATTTTGCATTTAATTTTTCTCTGATTTTTTATTTAGGTGTGGCTCAACATTCAAGAATATACGTCACCAATGAGGATGAGTTTTGACATTACAAAAGCCAACTTGTGGAAGCCCTTTTTCTCCCGATCCTTTTCTCACCCTGGGCTGTCAAGTGTACAAGTGAGTGTTCACGTTTCTATATAAACTTGTTGTATGTTCAGCTGTATTTTTTTTATATTTATATATTTTCTTCTAAATCTGTTTTTCTTTAGCCGGAGGAGCTGGTATATCGCCGCACAGACAAAGCGGCTGCAGCAGAGCTTCAGGACAGGCAAGTTAACATCGTGTCATGATGATTTGTTGGGCTGCAGTTCCACACCACACAAAACGCATTTACCATCTCGCTCTCCATAGAATTGAGAAGATCCTGAAGGAGAAGATCATGGAGTGGCGGCCTCGTCACCCAACCCGCTGGAACCGCTACTGCACCACCACCCTCAAACAGTTCCTGCCCAAACTGGAGTTGAGTGGAGGGCGGGACGTGGCTGAGGGGCACCGCCACGAGTTACAGAGCCTGCTGGGAGACAACAGGGTAAGAAATGAAATGGGAGTGCCTGGGGAAAAAAAGTCAGTGAATGGCGTCATCATAAATTACTACTAATAGGCTTTTTTTCATTTTCAGATTTCAGGATTCCCTTTGCATCTCCCATTCTCTGAGATCCGGCCCATCATAGAGGCAGTGCACAGCACTGGAGTTCACAATGTTCAGGCATCAAATGTGGAGTTTGCCCTGGCCGTGTATGTGCACCCCTACCCTAATAATGTCCTGTCTGTGTGGGTGTACCTGGCCTCACTCGTGCGCATGTGATACAAGAGACACTCATCTCACTGCCTACCACTGCTTTGTATTTGATTTAGCTTTATTTAAGTTGGTGACTGTAATAACATTACTCACACTATGTTTGCACACTATTGTATATCTAATGTATATGATGTAAATTTGGTAAATTTTGATAATACACAGGTACCAGTTTGATATCTCTGCATCTAATCCAACCCACTGACATTAAATTCTTTTATGAAATTTATACAATTGTTCTTGACTCTGTCAGAGAACAGCCATTTTTGAAGCTATAGCTTTTGTAGCTGTTGTATATGACTGTTAAAACGTTTTTTCATTGTTAATATGTTGACATACATGGGAAAGCCAAACAGTAAAAATGTACAGAAATGTCTTACACTACAATCGAACACTGAAATCACCTAAAACTTACCAGACCATTTAAAATCAACACATAAACAGGATTAGTGTTGTTACGATTGCATTAGAATGTAACGTATGAATGTTGAATGTATGTAATTAACTGATAGCTCAGTATACTGGGCTATTGATCCCAAATGTTTTAAAAATGTGTTGTTAAGACACTAAAACATTACATTTGCAACCTTTTCCATTTCTAATTTGCTTAATTATGTTAACAAAATAAAAAATGACCGACACACAACAGAACTTTTAATTCCAAGATACTTTTATTGTTCCATCTATGAATTGAACATTTCCAGTAGAACTTCTCATGCAAGACTTGAATAAGTAAAGAAATCCTGCTGCAGAATGAATAAAGGTGAAGTACGATCTACTGAAAACTAGTATAAAGTAGGCTTCTCCCTGTCTGAAGGTTGTTATTCTGAATCCACTTTCAGCTTCTCTAAGAGCTCTTCAGCGATTGCCGTTTTAAAATCCCTCTTCTACTGCATGAACATGGCTCCATTTCTTCACCCAAAACATTGGAGTGCATAAAGAAAGATAAAAGCAAAAAGGTTGTTTTGCTGCCCATGAACATGTGGCATCACAAAGTTGGACAAAATGGTTACTACAGACTACACTGCAGCATAATATACCAATTCCTATGTCTGTACATCCTTTACTAGTGTCTCAGTAACTTTATGGTGGCTGTGCCAGTATCAACAGTAAACTGAACATCAAGGTAAGAACACAGGGGTCCTCCATGTAAAGTGGGATTATATGTAGATTATTCTGACTTTCAACAACAGTCAACTTCAATCTAAGGGGAGGCAGCGATCAATTCACTTGTTTCATTTCTCAAATCACTCTCACCAGGGAATGACAAAGCTTGCTTAAGGTTAAAAAGTAAGACATCACTTTGTCAGTCTCCACTATGCTGATTATCAAATGGATCATCAAAACAGCAGGGGAAGAAGAAGAATTTTGTAAATCAGGATTGTTTAGTGAGAGAAGAAACAGGGTTTAACTACAGAAAACAAAGTACTTGGTGTTCACACTTCTCTAGTTTTTGATTTTTCAAATTGAAAAAAGGAACCAGAATGCTAATTTTCAGACACTTCAAATCCATTATCACCCCCTTTTCTTTTCTAAAAGATTTTTTTCCATTTAATATAGATCAAGATGGAAATAACAGGAGCAAAATCAAAGTTTCATCCAGAAACATGGATGAAAAGTGACACAAAATACAGCAACCGTTATTCCCATGATAAAGTGCAATAACAAGGAGACGAGACATTTTAGGAGAGTTGGTGCTTGGCAGGATCACTCTCCAGAGCGACAGCACGCCCTGAAACCACACTGCAGGTTCTGGCAGCCGCTGGCCGTGTCTGCATGAGGACCTGGAGACAAACACCACATGGTGGTCATCTACTGAACTGCATGCTATAAAGCTTATACATACACACAATCTACACCAATATTTCAAAAACAATTGTCCTGTAAATAAATAAGTATAAAGAACTAATAGAATTAAGTGAATACTGGCTGGCTACTGTAATGCTTACTTACCTTCCACCTCAGTAGCATCTGTTACTTACACTAGGACACGTGCTATGCAAGTGGAGTTAGTAATGTTTGGTACAGTTGCTCACACCATCTTTTACAATCAAGATGACATATTCACATTGACTTTAAAAGGTGCAATTTGTAAAATATAGCCAGAATTTGAAGGTACCTCCAAAAAATATAGGGGGCAGTATATCACCATAGTAACCACCAACTGCTGTCACTATATGGTCTGCTGTAGTTATCTTGGGCTGTGTAATTATCCTTGGTTGTAGCTATAGCAACTGTTAGCTCAGTTAGCGGTGGAGCTAGTGGGCCTACTGCTGACTGAAGTTTGACTAGATCATGACTGTATCACAGGGAGAGTCACCGCGGGCAACGGGGCTAAGCTCAACCGCGCTCCGCAGCCTAAAAACGGCTGGAAACAAAACTGGGAAAAGACACAACCTCCGAGACCGGTGGAGGCCAGTTTGGCTTGTGATACTTTGCAAACTCGCCACTCGTATACATCTCCCAATTGAAACTACGGGGGCCTATCGCCTCTAGAGGTACAAAGTAGTATTACAAGACAGGACGAGCCAGGGCTAGTTGGTTTGCACGCTAACTTCAGTATCAGTAGAGATCGCTGCAACACAATACAGACGATGATGTAATGTCAACATTGTTGTTTCTTCAGTGAGGACAAATTTTTTTTAGAGGAAAAAGGGACCCCAACAGTTTCACTTGTGTTACCGTCGATGTTGTCGCAGTAATAGAAGTGCTCATCGTTGAGGGAAGGACATGCTGACACCAGCTCCTGCAGCCCCACCTCAGTGATGAAGAGGCAGCCAGACAAGTTGAGGTGCTCAAGCACAGGAAGCCCTCCACGCTGTGACAGAGCCCTGAAACACACACAGCGCAACCTCACTACAGGCACAGCAACATGCACACCAGCAGTGGGAACATCTAAATGAACACTGATAATCCAGTCTTAACCTAATAAAGGCACCGCTGTTGACTATAGCTATGTAATCTATAATCTCATAAACATAATTTCCACTTTGCCGTTGATTTAGCCATGTGAATAACCACTCATATTGGATCTGACCTAAAATGTGCATGGGAGAAAGGTTGCAGGGAGGGCAGTTTGCCAAGATAAATTGCCAACTGCTTGCACAAATGACACCCACACCCACCCGCTATTACACCACCTTCTGTTTTCAGCTAGCACTGAAAATAACTACACTTGTCACTGACCAATAATTGGTGTTTTGAAACTGCATTAATGCAACCAGACAAAATGTTGCAGTCATTGTCAGCTGATCAGAGATGACTCATTCATGTCACTGCATCGCACCGGTTTCTGAAGATACTAACCTCTCAAATAAACCTAGGTTTGTATGTGACATGGTGCTATTTCAAGTACAAAAGAAGTGTGTTTTTGAGTTTGTTTGAAGAACAGCAAGGCAGGATCTTTACCTCAAGCCCAAATCTGTGACTTGATAACATCCAGAGAGACTGAGAAATCTCAGTGAGCGTTTTGCCTCTGACTGGTCAGTCCTGTTTTCACGCCCCTGACACCGCAGGCTCCCAAATGAGGAGCATTTAGTCCGAAACTCCGCAGTGCTGCTTCTGGTGGTGCCTGACTCACACTGGGGCCCAGTAAAAGTCCTGAGGGCCATGTCACTAGTGCAGCAGGTGGAGTGACCACAAAACATTTCCCCAGACATGGCATACTGCTGATGCAGGTAGGAGGCATTTGAGCCAGTCCTGTGCCCACGCCTCCTGCTCCTCCTGCAACAGCACAAGCCTCCCACGAGCTGTGTCTCTACGAAGCTTTCTGCTTCAGAGAAAGGAATCCCATCACGACGGCTCCACTCTGCAGCATCTTCAATATCAGCGAGGTCTGAGGGGTCCAAGACCCACACTCGTGTGGGGGTACTGGCAGTGCCCCAACGGCCAGGCCCCTGCTTGAAAATGATGGCCTGCCGCTTCCGCCCCACTGGTTCTAGGTTTCTCTCCTCCATGAACGTAATGGGTATTGGGGAACTTTTAATGAGCTTGGCTCGTCGGTCCGAGCGTTTGTCAAAGCAGGTGGAAGCCGTGAGGTCACCCAGCCCGACAGACAGTTTCTTCAGGGTGTGATCAGTGATCTTCTCACAACCCGACAAATCCAGGTGCTCCAGAGACAGACAGGCTCCAAGAGATGTCCAGCTGAAAAAATTAGGAAGAATACAGTGATGAGAACTGACATTCCTGTGCATAACAAAAAAATTGACCAGGGTTGGCTCTAGACAAATTTTAAAATAATCTTAATCAACTGTGGACCTAATACATAAATGTTGTCAATGATGCCATAACCACTGTGCATAATCACAAATAACTTAATACCCTTAAGTTATTATTAGCAATTACTTTTAATATTTACCTGTCAAATGCAAAATCTGTAACATCAGTCTGGGTCAGGTCCAGGTGAGTGATATTGGGGCAGAGACTGAGGATCTGGCGCACCTAAAAAGAGAACAAAAGTATGACAGTTCAGACTTGACACAGCCTCAATTACCAGGTACTGTGTGATTACAGTGTAAAAATAAAAGACTTTGTGCTGCGTACCATTTTACTAGAGACTGTAGAACTGTATGCCAGAACAATGGACTTGACAGATGGACCCACAACTGGCAGGAGGTTCTGGATAATCCCATTCAGAAGCCTCTTCTCTCGCTGAGCTGTGCTAATTGCCAGGGAGCCCTTTGTGTGGCCCGACACATCTAAAAAGACAATGAACAAGAATGACACAGTTCACTCAGCTCAGATATAGAGCTTATTTTAATCTTCACCTATCAAGAATTTAATACTAGGCATAGCCTATGGTTACATTACAGGACCGTTTACTATATTTATGTCAGAATGCAGCCTGAGATCTAGAGGGAGCGCCTTTCTGACTTCAGCCAAACACGTAAAGGTGAGTACAGGTGACTGGTATCACCACAAGAGCATGTGACTAAATCTGGAGAGCTCTGGCAGAGGATCTTAGGCAAACACACTTAGATTTTATGATGCAATCATGCTTTTATTATCCTTTATCAACATGATAACCAAGCAGGAACTAATGTGTACTCTGTACTTTCACTCAACTATCAAAACCAAATCCTAGAAATGTTAAAAACCATCCCTGCGTTTTGATCCCAGTGATAATGACGATTCAATTTTGTAGACTTTTTGATCTGAAAAACATTTCATAACATAAACCTCTTTGACAGACAACTTTTTTTTAATCAATAATGAGGTATGTGTTTAGTTTCAGACAAAACCTCACCTGACTCATCAACATCAGCATCCTCATCCCATTCCTGATAGGCCCGACCCTCATTCTGCCGACTCCTCACCCAGTCCTCATCTGGTTCCTGGTCCAGATCCCCAGGTGGGCCACTATAATAATCACCTACATTAGAGATACAAAGACATTTATCAGCAGTGAACCACCACAATTTAATTTAATTAATGCAAAGTTTTATTTTGCAAGGAAAATTAAGCCAAGCAAACAATTTTTTGTTCCTTAATGTAATCACCAGCTATCAGCAGCTTACCTCTGGCCCAGTGCACGGGGTAGAGGTGCCTCCACAAAGAGCCGGTCTTGGCCAGTTCTGACCAAGAGCTGCACACTTGACTACAGCGGCACAGATCTTCAGGGCCCAAATAGTGGAACAGCCGCAGTATGATTTCTGTAGGAAGCTGGGAGATGTGAGTTGAAGGATTCCCGTTCTTTTCCAGTTCTGAGGAAGAGCACAAAATAGCTTTGCTTGTAACTGACTTGAGTGCCAACATTATGAAATAGCCATATAAATAAAGGCTTTTATACTTTTTCCCAAAAGAGTGCCATGTTTTTTTTGCCAAAATTATGAAATGCATTTGGTATTTTTACTTGTTAAATGACACAATTCAGCATCAAAATTGTCACAAATTTGCACTGCCACGATACTGTTTGGATCCATGTGACAAATTTGTCTATGTACCTGCATTTGAAAAACATACAAACTTGCAGCTTTCCTCTGCAGGGGCCTGCTGTACACTACTACTGGGAAAACTAGCCAGTGATGTACCATCTGTAACCAGTATACTGAATACTAGAACTCAACTTGACACAGCAGTGGCAAAAGGCTCACATATGCAAAACCCTAATTTATTACTTCTGTCCTGTTTGCATAAACATTTAGAATTAGAACATTTAGAAATAGACTCACTAACCATAATCTGTCTTCTCGTGATCGGCATACTTAAAGGCTTTCTGCAGCTCCTCTGCCTGGCTCCACAAACTGAAGCCCTTGAGCACCTCAGCGGCACAGTCCCATTGCTGTTGGCTGCAGTGTTGTGCTATCACCTGTTTCTTGATGTCCTTGAGCTCCTCATAGGTGAAGTACTGCATGAGCATAGGCTGAAACACCTGCAATGTATCTCTTTAGTTTATAAACAGCTTGCAACATTGCAATTTATTGGGTTATGACTAAAACACGTTTTTAAATATGTTTCCTTTCAAAGGGCTGTTTTATGTTTTTGCCTTTGTTATATATGAAGACAACTTTGTCTTACCCATTCTTTGGGGAATCAATTAATTAAAAGATAGAGTAAAAGACAGTAGATATAAATATGACCATCTTTTACCTCCTCTTCTTCCTTCATGTGGGGCAGAAAGTCTTGTGTGAAAGCTTCTAGTCTCTCCTTCAACTGCTGGGCATAGTTAAGCTGCTCATATTCACTCTAAAAAAATAGAACAATTATTAATTAATGGAATCCCTTTTAAAAAAATGTAAAAAATAAGGTCTTCCAACTATATAAAAAAATTACATCTAAGCACAGTATTATTTATCTCACAGGAAACAACTCTAAACTAGGTTACAGAGCAGGGTCTCAATCCAAAGCAACAGATTGTCCATTTCTGTTTTATAAACCAACTGCATAGCGGAAGTTACGATTTACACAATTACATCATTCTGGGTTTGCCCATGGCTTGAGGGAGAACAATAACTCTTCTCTCTTGATAACAACGGATCACAAAAACATCCCTGCCTTTATTACACAATTCAGCTCACTTCTTTCTGGCCTTTATTTTAAAAAACAAAATCTCAAGTTGTAACTTTAGACAACAGTGTCAAAAACAGCTGATTTAATGAAAATGGGTGCTAGAATTTGTCAAAGAGTTTCAATATAAATGGCTCTGTGACATGCACAATACTGTCCTATTTTTTACAATTAACATGTATAAATTTAAAATGTATTTTCTGATGTTGTTGGTACTGCAGTCTTTGTGTGGTAAACATAATAGCTATTCTAATGACAGTGTCATGACCACTGAGCATCAAGTATCAACTGTGCTCAGCAGGAGTCATGTTTTCCCTTTAAGTAAAGCCTAGTTTTTTTTTCTGCTGAACCAAAATGTAAAAAATGTAAACTATTCCCTAAAACTTGAATGCATATTTACCTTTACGCTGTGCAACCCCTTTTCAAAGAGCGATAACATCTCTGAGAGTTTGTTGTCAGAGTGCACATCGTACACAGTGCAGCAGCGCTCTTGCAACAGGCCGATGATGTACTCATTCTCAATTTGTTCATGCATCTTGAACTCCTTAAAGGTGGCGCACAGTGACTGAAGGAATGAGCGGAAATCATTGTTGTTGGAGAAGTTGGTTTTTGACAGCTGTGGAAAAACAAAAGAAACACTCATTTATTATAAAATGTAACGTCATTTGTGTTTATACCGACATCCGTGTGATAAAAACGATACAATAACATTACATCACTGTAACCGGTAGTTCCTATATGAAATCCATCATATTTTCTGCGGTACAGCAGATAATGTAAACTAACAGTTATTATTACAGCAGTGTACTATGTAACGTTACGTAGCTAACGTTAGCACATCCGCCGTGCATTACCGTTAGCTAGTTTCGCTAACGGACTTAATCAGACATTTTAACAGGCAGCAAATATTCAAAAATTCCAACATTACACACGGTTTGTGGAAAGACTTGAAACTGTGTTGTAATACTAAGAGCTAAATCATGTTGCATAATAACTAGCTTAACTGTAAATAAGTTAAGCTAGCAAGCTAAACCAGGCAACAAGCTGGGTAGAGGATGGGTTACTGAAAAGTTTACGACCCCATACTTGATTGAATGTACTGGTTAAGTAAACACCTATATATATAACGTTAGCTTCACATTCCGAGGTCGATCCACGGAGCTACTAAACGCCCCCAACGTAATGGTAAAGACAATCACCAGTTAGTTCATCTGCTTCGAATGACTCGATCCTGTGTGCTATAGCCATATGCTAACTGGTGTGCTAGCTGGCGTTCACTCGTCCATTGGCCATACACCGTCAAAAAAATCCTTTGTCAAACTCCAAATTCAGTTAAGACAGTTACTTATACACACCTTTTCACAATATAGGCCCACGAGCTGCTTCATTCGCCAGTGTGGGCCAGTAAAAACATCCACCTCGTCCGGAAAGAGAGCCATCTTCACACACTGAACAGTGTCAGTGCGTCATCTACACAGACGGCGGTACAACCAAACAAGGAGGCGTGTGCAAGCGAGTCACGTGACCGCAAGTTATAAATAAGGACGAATTGTTATCCAAGGCCAACGGTTTAAGCACTGACCTGGGATCAATGTTTGGGGATTAAAGGTTAGATAAATCTGATAATATCTTTATTAATACTTATGCATCTACCATATCTTGTTCACATATACACAGATTTTACATGTAAATTCCCCACAGACAAACATCAAAACCCCTCTAAAAAACTCCCATAACAAAGTCCCTCCAAAATTGCACAGCACCATTGTAATTCACTAGCATGTTGGGGTGACACAGAAGTACATTAAGAGTAGAATAAAGAAAAGGAAAATAAATAAACAAAAATGTATGTGGTCTGGGAAGTACCTTCAAGAACATATTGGATATTCTATGTCCCACATAAACAAGGAATGGAGTCCATATTTGATCAAATAAACCTGTTTTACCTCTACACCAATATCTCATATACTCCATTGGTAAAAGGCTGAATATTACCTTATGCCAATCTAAGACTGTTAGATTGGCACTGTCAATTGCTCATATTCATTTTCGTTTAGGCCTACTATAATATACAGTATCTGATTTTCTTTTCTATATTAAAGTACTACTTATTGCAGCTGCAGTGTTTTGTGAATTTAATTTCAAGAGAAGTTGAACACTGAATATTGTTTTCACATGATTCTTTTTGCCTATAATTAGCCATTAGTCGAAAGCTGTAACATTA
Organism: Hollardia meadi; assembly: GCA_037974645.1. Classification (NCBI taxonomy): domain Eukaryota; kingdom Metazoa; phylum Chordata; class Actinopteri; order Tetraodontiformes; family Triacanthodidae; genus Hollardia; species Hollardia meadi. The sequence continues at coordinate 2,484,020 of JBBPCS010000375.1, forward strand.
TTAGATTAGGAACAATGGCATCATTTATACAATGTTTTGGTTCTGTGGCTCTATATAAAGGTGTTCCTTATCTTACTATTTAATCAAGAGAGTAGCCTATTTATATTCCTTAATAATAAGTGATATTCCATGGCAGAAGTGATATTCAGTGGCTTTTGCCCCACAAATATCTCTTCACCAATAAGACAGGAACACAAAGGAACACAAATTTTTACACAAATTATATCTTGTAAATCATTTTCTTGAAAGATTTAAAAATGATATTAATGTTACTGACTATTAAATACTGCACTGATAAGAAGACTGAAAAAATTTAGTGTATTTTTATCATATTTTATATTTTATTTCTATTTCTTACATGGCATGTTGTCCACATCAGTATCTCGTTCTTTAATGCACTCAATAATGATTACAAAAAACTTCTATGTTTAGAGAAGTGACTACTAAAAAAGTCAGAATAAAGTGTAAACTGCTCCACCTAAAGTACGAATAAAGCATTTTTGGCTGGTCGAGACACGGTTTAAAGGCTTTTAGGTCCACGGTTGGTTTGTGGTTGCCATGGAAAATGTCCACAGCAACAGTCCCATTGGGGGTGGAGAGTAGGGCCGTCGCTCAGCGTAAAAGATGACTGACATCTGTATAAACCAATTCACGATCGAGAAATATAAACGTGACCAATGAAAATGCAGCAAAAAGAGGGCTTTAGTTCGATAGAAAGCGCGAAGGCGGAAGCGAGTACCAAAGCCTCTGTGAGACAGCAGCGAAGAAGACTAATGGTAAGCGAAGTGTTAGCCACCTACCAGTAGCATTTACATACCGCTATCAAGTGAGCTAAAAATAATTATATATTCAGGGTTACGTGCATTCACAGGGCATATTTTTTTATGTTGGCTGCGCTCTTATCTTCGTATAGTTACCATTTAACAGAAAGATTAGCTATCTTGCTACCAGCTGTATTGTGTGTTGTCTCAGCTTCACAGCCCGTGAGGCGAGACATTCTTTTCTATCTGACAACACTCCACAGCTAACATGACTGCATATTTACAGGGCAACCATGATCCCTGAAGTTAATAACAGTGGATCAAATTATTGCCTTTTACAAATCTACTGTCATTAAATCCTAACGTTAAGCTCTATGATAAAAGCCTCATCAGCTCGAGCATTGCTTTGCAATATGTTCCATGATCTCTCTGCAGACGCAGCATGAGGAGCCAGTCATTCCGTTAACATGGACAAGTACGAAAAGGTGAAAAAAATCGGGGAAGGTTCATTCGGAAAGGCCGTCCTTGTAAAATCCAAAGAGGATGGACACCAATATGTCATCAAGGAGATTGGCATATCTGGAGTAAGAGTACATGCATAATATTACACAAGCTTCATATTCCACTGGTAATGTGAGCTACCTATTTTTTTTTTACCTTGCTCTATGACATTCTCTGTTCTGTTTATCTGTATTTTGACAGATGTCAACTAAAGAAAGGCAGGAATCTCGAAAAGAGGTTGCAGTGCTTGCCAACATGAGTCATCCCAACATTGTGCAGTATAAAGAGTCTTTTGAAGGTATTCACACAATCCAAAGATTTTAGCCATTAGTTGAAAGGGACCAAAGAGAATCTCTTGCAATTATACCCTTATAGACACAATATAAGGTGTTGTAGTGTCATAGAGGGGAGATCCATTCCCTTGAGGTGGCTGCTACAAGCTACAACCCATCATGGCATCCATTAAAACACTGCAAAAGTCATAGTCAGCAGGGCAGTGAGGATAGTGGTTGCAAAGAAATGTGTTAGCATAATGAAAAGCACCCACAAGTGTATGTGAGGAAGAGAAAAAGACTAAGCTGCAAAGGAAGGAACAGGACACCAATCTAGAATTTGTATTGTAATGCATGTTTAAGTTTTGTTCATCATCTGTCTGCAAGATTTAAGTTGACCTGTTATGAGAAGACTGAATTCACTGAATTTAAGTTGGAAAACCACGCCTCAAAAGCTTCAGAAAGAGAAAAGCTCCAAACCTCTAAAGACATCACAGTGTATATTATGACTTTTCTGAATGTTATATGAAATTCTTTTTAGAGGGGGGCTGCCTGTATATTGTGATGGATTACTGTGAGGGAGGAGACCTCTTCAAGAAGATCAACTCTCAGAAAGGAGTACTGTTCTCAGAAGAGCAAGTAAGCCACTAACTCTTTGAGACAATCATAGGATGGGCCTGTTGACATAGTGAGACAGTGTACAACACTTGGACTGAATTGATCATATTATTCCATATCTTTGTCCTCTGCTTTCAAATGTGTTTCCCCCACGTTGTATATATACATTTACTAATGATGTAGATAGGAAGTTGATACTGTGTAATGTGGCTTTGCCATCTTCCCCCTTTTCCTATGTAGATCTTGGATTGGTTTGTGCAGATTTGCCTGGCACTGAAGCATGTACATGATCGAAAAATCCTGCACAGGGACATCAAATCGCAGGTATTGCTTTGTGCACAACAAGATCTTCCCTCAGTCATAATGTATTGCCTTATTTACACGTCTTTTCATATTGTCCGCTTAGAACATATTTTTGACAAAAGATGGGACTGTACAGCTTGGAGACTTTGGAATTGCAAGGGTGCTGAACAGGTAAGTGAAATTCATCTGAATAGATATGCAGATCTTAAGAAAGCCCAGATTTGGGAATAATAACGGCAAATACAATTTGCTTTCCATTCTCTTCATATTTGCAGCACAGTAGAACTTGTAAGAACATGTATAGGAACACCATACTACCTTTCACCAGAGATCTGCGAAAACAAACCGTACAACAACAAAAGGTACTAACTTAATATTCTGTTATAACCATGATTTTGATGTTTGTTTCATTTGTGGTGTAAATTAATATTGAATTGTATTTAAGGGGACAAGCTCGGTCCTACCAAATTGTGAGTCATGCAGGATTAGGTGGTGGCTTCCGGGTGATATAAAGGTATCACGTCTCCTCTTTATTAAGTGATCCTGCTTGTCTGTTGCCACAGCAGGAAGCCAGTATTGATTTCCTCTTCAACTATTTTAAGTATGCATGTAATCCAATCCACTTTAATTACAACCAAGGGAGTAAATTTAGCAGCATCACAATGTTCAATATGATGTTTTCTGAGCAATGAAGTCTTTTTTTTTCTCCAGTTACTGAAAAAGACAAGAAAAGCCCTGCAATTGACTGTTGATACCTTATTGGATGAATGTAAAGCTACCCCAGAACTTATCCCTGCCTGTCCATCTGTATGCTCTCTCCTCTTACTTTCCCTACTTTCCCCCCTCTGCAGTGATATTTGGGCCCTAGGGTGTGTCCTATATGAAATGTGCACCCTTAAGCATGCAGTAAGTATTCTGTGTGTAAGCTGTTTGCGAATTAATGTAGATTTAATGTACATCTTAGGCAGCATTGCAGAGCTCTCTCACATACTGATTTTGATCTCTTCACTGTGTGTGCTGTATGTATAAAGGATAAGAATGACGAATAAGTCTTTTTTCCTGAGTCTCATAATAAAATCTGTAACTCCTCATAGCCTCAACCACTCCCTGAATAACCCCTGCTTTACTCCGTCATTGTTAATGATTGAGTATGATTGCCCTCAGTAGTTTCTCTGCAGTGGTAACAAACGTGTTCTTAACCTATTTCTTCTCAGTTTGAGGCTGGCAACATGAAGAACCTAGTTCTGAAGATCATCCGTGGCTCATACCCTCCCGTGTCTGTTCACTACTCCCAAGAGCTGCGCTCTCTCTTGGCACAGCTGTTTAAACGCAGCCCTCGAGAGAGGCCCTCAGTCGGCAGTATACTAGACAAACCTTTCCTGACCTGTAGGATAGAGAGGTTGCTCACACCGCAGGTAGAGCACACAGCCAGGTGCAATCAATAAACCTTGAATTTACACAAACTAGAACTGTGTTCTGTGAAAAAAAAAAAAAAATCTCTCCTGATTTCAGATCATTGCTCAGGAATTCCACCATACTTTTCTTCACAAGCAGCCTAAAGTTGTTGTGGTACAGGGGCCACCAGGTAAGCAGATGCTGAGAGATAGCAGTGGAAATGCATGTCGTCATGGCTCAGATCAGTTAAAGTGGACTGAAAACACACTGATATCACTGTGCTTGCTACTACAACCCACTAGCTAACGGTAAAGTGAGGTTTTGTGTGATCAGTGGGTTTAGCTTGTTGCCCAAAATCACATTTGATTCAGTGCATTTATGTAAATTACCCTCAGTGCAGAATGAATAATCAATATATATATATATATATATATATGTGTGTGTGTGTGTGTCTGTGTGTGGAGAGAGAAGTGGACAAATAATAGGGACACAGGAATAAAATGTAGAAAAAATATAATTTTTTTTCCTCTGTCTTTAAGTGTACCACTCTATGAATTGGGTGATTTGAAACTGCAAATGTATTTTGTATTAATAACGTTACTGAATTGCACTTTCCTGATAAAACATTCCTTTACTTATTATACTGTGGAGACAGTGAGTAGACCCAATAGAAAATACATGTTTATGTGTTTACATTGCACATTATCTTTGCTGTTGAATACTGACTTGGAATGGAATTGAAATGTTTTTATGTACATTCTACTTGTGTGACTAGCCAAGCGTTCTGCCCCTGGCTCCATACCACTCGCCCCAGCACAGAAGATTACCAAACCAGCCAGCAAATACGGAGTGCCTTTAACTGTGAAGAAGGTGTCGGATGCAGCCAAAAAACCTGCAGAGAGGAAACCAGCTGTGAAGCATAAACCGGTTAGTGTCATCAACAATCGATGACAAGTTGCTATGTTTTTGTTTTTAGTTTGTTTTTTAGTGTCACTCATAATTTTATTTTGCTCTACGTGTAAAAATAAAAAGCTGTGTTTGATGTTGAGCTCTTGGTCTGGCATGTCCGAGGCCTTCTTCCATCTTTGGGTGCGAGTGTGTGTTTCTGCATCATAGTCTGTTGGCTACCTCTGAACCGCAGTGTCATATGTTGCTCAGGCCCCTCTCCCAGCAGGCCCCCAGAGAAGAGTGAGTCAAGTGGAGGAAGAGAGGAAAAAACATGAGGTACAGCTGAGAGCCCCATATAACTTGAATTTACTGGATATCCCTCAGTGTTCTCTCCACATTCACTCACACATGAAGGTCCCTTCCTACCAGCATTTTTAGTTTTCCTCCCTCTCATTATGCTTGATCCCCATATTCACCGTTTTCCGCTTCCAGCCCATTCGGAGTGTTTTGCCTAAATTTTTAGCTTTTACCGTTAACCAACCTTTCCCTCCTCACCTACCTGTCCAGTGACAGAGCAGTCCTGCTGCCTCTTTGCCTCAAAGCGGGTGTCTTTTCTAGATGTCTCTTTTTGATTGAGATACTTTTTCCTCATGCTGCAGGATGGCATCAGGAAGAAAAGGATGGAGCTGATTGAGAAAGAACGGAAACAGAGAGAGCAGGTGGGTGCATTGTTAAGTCCCTCTGTAAAGTTTCTGGTAGTTCTCAGTAGTTTCAGTAATTTCCTGATCTGTGTTGCCTTCAGATGTTCCTGTTGAAAGCGGACCAAATGAAGAGATATGAAAAGGAAAAGGTGGGTGTTACATTTTTTCCTCATGGGTATGATGGGTCAGAGTTGCTACTTCTGATGAAAAGACTAGATCCTGGTAAAGATAAAAAAGTTATTTACAACACATGTAGGTGAAAAACTGTTGGAGTAGGCAGTAGGACTTAAAAGTTTCTCAAGCAGAGGAGAAAATGGCAGAAAGACAAGGAGGTTGGAGTAATATTCCCCAAACGCTGAATGACAGTGAGTAAATGAAACACTCCACACTAGACCGCACAGGGATAATGTTTGTGGTCAGTCTCATTAGAGATGCGCTCACACGTCCCACAACGCATTAACGCCAGAAATGAATGTGATCGCAACACAAAGATGTTTGACAGCTGGAAAAAATGCAACAGAGCAGCAGTGATGACTTCCATCAGCAGAGTGACCGCACAAACATTTACAGCGCTTTCATAGTCCCCCCCCTTCCCTCTCACTTTAGACTGCAACACATAGATACCGCCGCTTTTCACTCTCCTCTCTAATGCACACAACCTTCCTTGCTCAGAGTTGCTCTGAGAATTTTCCTAAATCACTCCCAAGCAAGGACTCCTTGCTGGAAAATTTTAAGTTAGGAGCTCATTTAGGAGAGTATTTTCAGAATGGTCATTATTGTTGTAAGTGGGAAATGCATTGGAAAGGGTCAATGTACTGTATGTCTGCATCTGAAACTGTAAAACTGATGAACCTGTGATCTATAACAGATCAATCGTATAAATCAAGCCAGGGAACAAGGCTGGAAGCATGTTTTGAGTTTGAGTGGAGGTAGCAGTCCAGAGAGGAAGGTATGGGATGCCCATTTCCTTTTTATGATACAAAATTATTTACTTATGCCATCTTTTGCATTTTAAGTATTTCTATATTTTATGATTGCATTAAGCCACACATCTCCACCTGTTGTCCTGTTAACTCAGTGTTATGTTGGTGGTGGAAAGAGGGCTGTCCCAAGCTCTGTTCAGGGTCCTCCTCCAGCCCCCGTCCCAAGTAAAATCCCATATGAACACTACCATGCTGCTCTGGACCAAATGACTAAACCCCAGCCTAAAGTCATCAGCAGGGAGGGATCCCCAGCAGGACCAGGCAGTCCCATTCGGTAAGTTCAGATGTCTCGATATTTTTAAGGGGGTTTCGCTGTGTTACTTCCATGTTTTAATGGTGTTTCCTCTGTGTGTAAAAAGGGTACCGGCTGCTGCTGGCCCAGTGCTGCCCAACGGCCCTGCCCGACTCCTAAACCCTGATGCAATCAAAAGGGAACTACAGAGACTGCAGCACGTTTCTAAACAAGCTCATTTTAGTAGGTCAGTCAAGCAGCTTCTATCTATGCTCTTTTCACAGTGTGAACAGGAGTGAAAGTATGAATTGCCCTACTTTGTTTTCAGGCAGTGTGGTCAGATGGCTCCTGGACGGGCCTATCAGGTTGAGGAGTTTTTACAGCGGAAGAGAGAAGCCATGCTCAACAAAGTTCGTGCAGAAGGACAGCTGGTATGTGGTCTGACTTGTACTGTAATTTTAAGGTTAGCCTATTGAGTATTTAGTCGTGTTGCTGAAATACTGGACCTTTCCAGTGATTATGTGTGAGTGATTATGCCCCCTCGGCTCTGAATCTTAAAGCTCCATTAAGCATTTTTTATGTATACACTGAATCAAATGGCTCCATGTATTGTGAAAGGCTTGCTAGTACTAGCAAACCTAATAAGCATTAGTCAGGGTTCAGCTCATTGTTTTGGTTTAGTGGTTTGTAGGGCTGAGACCAAACAGCTCTTACAGTGACCAGACTACTCTCACAATGAGCTTCCTGCTCAGTACAAATAGAATTGAGCTAAAAACAATGGTGTGTCTGGTAAAGAAAGCTGAGAAAGAACATACAGTATGAGAGGGCAAAAAACATTCAGATAAGAAAAAATATGTTTTTTCTGCTGGATGTGTAAGTAAGCACTTGTTTACCAACACATCCATCAGGTTATAATATATCAAGGCTCTGTTGCTGTCTGTTGAATCGAAATAATGCAACTTTAAAACAATGTAGGTAAATGCTGCATTAATACATGTTTTGCCACTTGGGGGCAGCAGACCCCCAGAAGAGGCTGACAGATGAGCCATATCTTATAGCCATATTAAGTTGTTATAACCAATGTATGCACATTCATTTTAACTTCCAGCAATGGAAGCTGTGTTTCTGGTCACTTTATGTTTGCTAGTCCAATATTTACTGGCCTGCGTTGGTCTTTACCTCTGATAAACGTTTCTGGGTTTTCAGCTTACTAGATGGTTGACTTTCGTTACCAGCTAATTGCTGACTTTAGCTGTTTGTTGCTTAAAATCAGCTGCCATGTGCTGTAGGAAAAGGTGTTGAGAGTGGTCTTACTGAATCAAAAAGTAACTCTGTACGCAGTTGAAACAAAACAATGAGCTAAAATAGGCTAAAATACTATGTAGATCTGCAGAGAGAATTCTCTGTGAGTTCATTATTATGAATGGCCCCTTTTCAGTATACATGTAGTCATTTAATTCAGTGTTAATATAGAAAATATTAACCAATGCAACTTTACCTCCTGGGCCCTGCGCATGACAATTGTGGCGGTTAGATGTTAGGGGCTGCGTCCGTCTAAAATGTGGTTAAATTCAACGGTAAACAGGGTACTCGGCAAAACCTGGCAGCAATCTATGGAAGCCGGGCTGGTTCGCTTCGGTGCAGGAGGCCCAAGGCCAACAAAGAGGAGGAGGTAGGAGCCCAGGCCTCACACTCCACCTCCCTGATAGCACGTGTGGCTTGGCTCGTCTTCCTTCATATGTCTGCACAAATTTCCTTTGACGCACCCATAATTCAACCCAGCAGCTCAAACCCATGCCCACTCCTTGCACAACATGTATTGTTCCACTGTCCATTGTGAGCGGTTGTACTCTTTATTTCACCTCTCAATAATGGCTGTCACAACAGTAAATACCATTGTTTTTGTTTGTTTTATTGCGCATAATGTCCCATTTTAAATAACCTCATTACCTCAGTTTTAAGTTGTATATTGAAGCTTTTGTGTGTGTGTATATATATATATATATATATATATAATTTTTTTTTTTCGCAGAAGCTCAACTTTTTTTTACAACCAGGAACTTCGGGTTTTGCAACGTGTTGGAGAGATTAAAACACTTTATTTCCTCAACAGTTTGAGAGTGAATCTTTCTGTTTTTGTCGTCTGGGCGTTGATGAACAACTTGCACCTCAGTGTCAGCAGTGTAAAAAGTTTCTTCAGTCCTGCCTACAGATGTGTTGTTTTTTCTTCACTTCACACAGACGTTTAACAACTAACTGAGACTGTGGCTCGAAAAGATGAATACAAAGCTTAACGGTATGAGAAATTATCACATTTATGGATTATTACCCATATGAAATACAGCGTTAGTCTGCGCGTATACCGATTTCCTCTTCAAGCAGCCATAAAATATTTTCACAAACGATTTGGCGTTTGGTTCCTACAGAATTTAAGTCTTAAACAAAAGTTTTATTTCATGTAAATGTGCCTTTTAATATTTTATATAGCCTAACTTCACTTAGAGGGACTTTTTTGAAGTTTACTGCGTGCGCACATCTATTGCAACAGGTGCTACAAGAGGAATGGAAAAACGGAGGCTATTAAACACAACCCGTATGTAAATAGTAGGAATTCTTAGGAATCAGATTAGTATTTCTATATAGAATATAAGTGATTGCGAAATAATTTATCCATATGTTCCCTAAAGAAAAAAAGACATGGAAAATGGGGAGCATTCCATTATGTCTGTTAGATTTCTGGCTATTTAGTCACAAATCACGCGTAAAAATGAATTTATTTTTCTGTATTTAATTTTTAAAAGGTACTCTGGATTGTTATTCCGTTACATGTCCTGTAGCAGCAGAGAATAACGCGCACTAAGCGGGATCTGATGCTGCGGCGCACCTGCACCGAAACTGTGAGGAGTGTCTTTTCCAGTCAGGTGCAAATGCCTCCTAAAAATCCTCAGAAGAAACGAGCTCAATTTAGATGTCTTGAATTAGCCTTTAAGATTGGTGTCGAGCTTTAAAAAAACAAACAAAAAAAAGCGCGGTGGAAGTCACATTACCTGCTATTCCTTGAGTTTGCAGTATGAAGTTCTTCCAACTCTCCCCGGCTCCATGTGCAGAAGGTCGCAGCGCCGCGGCGGCCCCATGGAGCTGCGCCCTGAGTCCCTCCCCTCTCCACTGCACTTCCTCGTTCCAGCCCAACATGACTATGTCTCTGAGCTCGACTGGGGCATTTTGCTTGCTTTTATCCACAGGCCGAGTCTGCGGCGGGGAGTCGAGCCACCGAGCCCTTGGCACTTGCTTTGTGCCGTGCCAATAAAAGCTGACACCCAGTAGACCATTACTGGCAGCCATGCATGAGATGGGATGAGGCGCGCGAGGAGACTGGACCATTCATTGTTTATTTATTTCATTCTCACCGAGGAAGCTGACGGGGGGGGGGGGGGGGGGGGGGGGGGAAAAA
>JBBPCS010000375.1:2494134-2507174 GCA_037974645.1 Hollardia meadi
CCCCCCCCCCCCCCCCCCCCCCCCCCCCCCCCCCCCCCCCCCCCCCCCCCCCCCCCCCCCCCCCCACCCCCTACGTGCATATTGGACAGCTCCCCTTCTGTCACCTGTTCTGGCACGCTGAAGCAGTCCATGAAATTAACAAAACTGTTTTCTTTCCAACATAAAGAGTTTGTTTTTTTCTCTTCAACCTTTTGATTTTTGCTCTTTCTCTCCAGTGATTGTCCCCTTAGTGTCAAAGCCTCATGTCCTATACCTCATCAAGTGTCCAGAATCCAGATTATGCGTCAACCTGAGCAAATTGTTTCTTTTTTTCTCCAACATTTTACTCTTTCTTACACTGCATACACTGAGCGCATCTTCACATCTTCGTTACCCTACACTGCCTCGGCCCTGCGGAAGGTCAATATGTAGGTATGTTCACTCAAATGTGGTTTTCCCTTTGGTTTTGTGTGCACAGCAGTCTGCAAACCAACACCATGCCCCTGGCTCCGAGTCCAAGCCCATCACAGATATTTTAGTTTCCGATGCCTCCACTAAATATGAGCTCCGTGAGGCTCTTTGCTGCAAAGTCAAGCATCTAAATTCAAAAGTGGCTTGAAACTGAAATACACAACCTCAGACGTAAATAAGTTAACTGTCACCACAGTTTAAGCCTGCTGTCTGCAGCACATATCAGGGTGTAATACTTCATCTCCCTCCCTCCTGTTATCATTCATACTGGGGACAATGCCCTCAACTACAGCGCGGCAGCAGCCACGAATCACACACAGACCCTCTAAGGAGTCGAATAACTACTTTCCAATTTTCTTCTAATGCCAATCTAAGTGTCAGTCTCACGGTGGTGCAGTGAAAGCCACAGTGACGGGAGCCTGCACTGTCTGAAACCATTCAAAGAAATACAAATTGTGGATTAATATTGATAGAACCTCTAAATAAATAATGAGTTACACCTCTGGTTGGGCAAAAATAACTCACCTCTCATTTTAACGTACATGTCCTGTCATTATTATCTTTGCTGTAATTACTGTTTCAAATTACTCGTGTACTCAAAGCTTATACTATAAAAGCACTGCTATTTTCACTGCTGATTACTTTTATACCCAATTTCCCTATATAAGTGGCAGTTCTACTGAATTTACCTCACTGTTTTCTCTGCTTGTGACTGTTTTTCCCTGTATCCCACTGCCCTCAGGCCCCACATAGAGCAACTCTTATCTCAGGAGAGGCTGCGTGTGCTGGATTGCTGAGTCACCTTTCGCGGGAGGCTGCCCTTATCTCCTAAGAAGCACAACATTCAGGCAGTTGGTTGCAAAAGGAGGAACTTTGGGCAGGAGCAATGTGGCCTGCTGTGTCTTCACGGCCATGATACGGGTTGCAGCAATGCTCGCCGACTTCCTCAAAGCCTCGCAGCCGGAGCTGCTTTGCGCATGAGGTCAGAAGGTGCAGCTCTTGGACGCTTGAAGGCTGCAGGATGAGCGACTCTTGAGGTCACATAGAGGGAATGCTGGGACTGAAATGTGACTCGGTGCTATCAGCGAAAGCAGAGGGGGTCCAATCATGACTGTGGTCTTCCATGACCCAGAGATACTGCCCCGTCCCGTGACACAGCAGCTTCACTCACTGTAGGACTGAGAGGCAAAATACTGTGAGGACAATGACTCAGCTATAGGTTTTTGAGAAGGCGGGATCAATACTCACCGCTGGCTGGAGTTGCCGATCATCATCCTAACGTTTGACTTCTACAAAACATGGTTAAATTGTTATTGGTCATGTGGAAAAGACTACAAATTGAAGCAGATGTCTGCAGAGGGCTTCTTAATTCTGCAGTGTTTAAGATTATATTACACGTAAGGGCTGTAATCCTCGACTGCAAATCAAACTAAACATAACCCTCCTCTCCTTCGGGTTAATCCACAACCTGAAGAAAGCCATGTTGTTGTAATTAATATCATTAACTGGCAAGTCTCAAAACATCATCAGGCAATGTAGCCGGTCGACTACAGCACAAAAGGCTCTGGCTGGTTCTTATTTCATGGATCTTTAAGCAGTATTCACCGTTTCACATTTGGAAGCATGAGCAGCATGTAACCCTTAATTGGTTTCAACACCTTAATAAGTCAAAGACGTTCAAGGCTGATAATCACATTAAATAGTCCAATTTATCTAAAAAGTCAATTGCAAACTGAAAAACTCTCTTTCTTTAGGAATGCATTATGCTGTGAGGATGTCAGAGTAAATTAAATTCCCCTCTGCACACTAAAGCATCTATTTCCTTATGGTAATTATCTGCTGGAATAGACGTGTCACTAGAAGGAGTCAGGCATGCTTGACATTTAGCCTTTTTATGGAGAGGCGATGAGTAAAAATTAAGATGAGGGAAAGGAAATTAATCTCCAGCCCAGGCAGGCATTGAGAGATCCTGGAGGATAGTGGCTGAATCAATCATGGTGTTTGTGAGCCTGTTTTGAAAAGGAGCCAGTGATGAGATTCAGACCACAGGCTGGAAAATCTGAGGAGGAGGAGGAGGAGGAGGAGGAGGAGGAGGAGGAGGATGCTTCTTTAGCAAATAGTTAGTTATGATTGCTATGAGAAGGTTTACACAGTTTTATTGGCTTTAAACACAACAACAAACATACAAACCTGGGTACAATACCAATTTTTAAAGACACTACTTGACATACAGTACATCATTTTATTGCTAAAAGTTAGATTTATGCCAATATTGATGCCACAGGAAGTCAAAAATGCTAATTCTTGAGCTTCCGAGGTGCTCCGATTTTGGTAACTTTGAGCTAAGCTAACCATTTCTTTGCATCTAACTCTCAACAAAAAAGCATATTTCCAAAATGCCAAACTATATCTTCAAGTGTCTCAAACATACACAAATGTCCTAATAGGTGAAATAATGATCACTAATCAGTTTGAAGATGGTTTAGTTAATATGTCTGATCCCTCCATCATTGAATAATGTGGTTAATGAAGAATGCTGGCTCTAAATTTAGGCTCAAGTCGAAGTCAGAGTTGTCCGGTGCATCAATTGGTGGTTACTAGACATCAATCACCAACCAAATCTTAATAAATCAATAGTGTATGTTTGTATGTTTAATGACTCTGAACATTAACTGTAAAATAAAGGTGGCTGGCTGCAGCGTAGGTCATAAACTCCCCCTCCATGTTAGCAGATGGGACATGTGCCTAAGTAAAAACTCAAAGTACACCTTGAATACATCAAGATGGTTTCTGTCATTGTAGGTAGTTCTTATAGTTCAAGTGTTCATTTTTCTGATCAGTTTGGTTTTAGTTTTTTGATCCTATAAAAAGGGGGTGAAATGTTATGATTGACAGCTAAGACTTGCTTGGATTGAGCAGGTGGGTGTATGGGCGACCGAACTGTTAAAGGGGGATTTCCAAATCTTTTACACATGAAGTTCAGTTTATTTGTCAACAGTGTTGGGCAGTTATGCCTAATTAGTAACACTTTACAGTAACGTGACAGTAAAGAAAAGTATGAGGAGGAGGAGGAGGAGTATGATGGAGAGTTGGTATCAGTTTGCTCTCTGTATTCAGTGGAGCAGCTGGCCGGGTCCTGGACATGTTAGCTTACAGTTAGCATCTATCAAAAGAGGTGAAATGTGACTCCAGGTTACTCCAAAGTTGCTGTATTTAAATTAGTTTTATTAGCTGGCTTGCTAACATCACCTATTAGATTACATTTGGGAGTTGGAGGATTGTGTGAACCCCGTAGTCTCGCTGTAAGGATAGGACTACTGCAGTGTGCAGTCGCTTGGACTAAGGTGGCTGTTGACGGGCAGTTAATACTTATAAAATGTAGTCAGACTCTTCATGCCCGGTGGCAGACAGAATTGCATATTGAAATCGAGGTTTATGGGGAACCAGTCTAAATACTGGTATGTCATTACATTGCGCAATCAACATTTACTTCATAACGATTGCATTAATGTTTTAAAATCATGTTTTGTTTTTATTTTTAATTGTTTAAAGGCACCTTTGACGCAGCATTGCTTAGCGATGAAAGTAATGTAAACACTGTAACTAATTATTTTTTGCTGTTAGGTAACTTGTAAAGTAATGTAATTGATTACATTCTTCAAGCCGGACACTGATCTACTGAGGGGAGCTTTCCAACGTTTGATGTCTAATGAAAGACGCTACATTATGGGAAATGCTGGTTCCAGTACTTATGACAATAAATGTAAAATAATCTGAGATGTGGATCAGAATTGTGAAGCATTAGTGATGACACAAACTCATCCCTATTTCCTGTCTAAGCGTGAAGCTGCACAAACCACAGACATAAAGCTATAGCTGGCAGACACTTAATGTTGATTTGCATTACAGTCACATCTAAAGAAAACTACCACCTCTAACTGATGTGTGCAGCATAGAGAGCAGACTGTGTTTAATACGTTCTTCCTGAGCAAAATTAGCTCAGTTTAATACCTAAACGTTACCAATAATGGATCTATTGGACCTGCCAGTTTTATGCTGTTATATATGTAACATTAGTGCAGTAAATCCTTACGTGGATAAATATTTTTTTTGGTCCCTTTCATTGCCTTTCATGTCAGAAAGAGTGTGTGGGCTGGAACACACACACACACACACACACACACACACACAGAGTGAGCGAGCGAGTGAGTGAGTCAGTGAGAGAGGGAATATTTAAAAGGACAATGCAAGAGCTCACTACCCAGAGTTAGAAAACCACTCAGCTAAATCAGGGAAATTATGATAATAGGGCATCTCATTATTCTACAAACTCAGGCCGAATCAGTCACCGACATCACATCATTATAGACGTATTCACATAAACAGATTGGATGGCATAAAAACCTTCAAAACTTTCTTATCGGCTTTGTCTCATGTCTCCTCGTGTGTGTGTGTGTGTGTGTGTGTGTGTGTGTGTGTGTGTGTGTGTGTGTGTGTGTGTGTGAGGCAGGAAGTGCAGGTCTCAGGAAGGGGTTGCGGGGGGTCACCGTGATCACCATTCCCGACAAGGGTGCTGCATGGCCAAAAGCAGGACTCCCCAATTCATTGATTATCCTGTGAAAACACCATGATTTTGAGTAAATTCTAAATTATTTTGGATCAAGTAAAAGTTTACATTAAACATCATAGTTAAACATCTAATAAGTAATAGCCAAGACTGCTACAGACTTTAAAAAAAAAATACCCATAGGCACTTGTGTAATGAGTGAGCTTTGACACAAATCCTGAGGACGTCTGACCGTTGCAGCAGACAGTTAATCAATCCAAGTGCTTGTCTTTTTTTCGGTTTTGGGGAAAAAATATGGGAGGCCAGCCTAATCAGCAGAGGAAACAGATCTCAGGGGCTGTCGGGCACCAGGAAAATGGATCTAGGTTGTGAAAAACCACGATTACCACGAGCTGCTCTGGATTCAGCCATCTGGAGATGCCTGCTCCAAAAGCCAGTAAAGTTCGCTCAACTGGGGCCCAACTAGGAAACAGGTTTATACCTTCTTAACAGACAGCCAACACTCCCAGAGCAGAGGGATGTTTGCTTTTACAGAGTGACAGCCTTTAAAGTGCTTTTAAAAGGCGTTACATTTTCTGAAAAGAACTATTTTCATTTTGCTTTTGATGCCATTAAGAAAATCAGAGATCTGCTGTGAAATCGCTACAAAAGAATATTATTTTGCCCTCCAATTAACCTTCTTAATTAACCATTTTAACCCCAGTTTTCCAAGACTTTTTCCAATTTCCTTCCTGTCTGTCTTCAGGAATGACATCCACTGTTTGTTTGTTTTTATCTCTGTTTTTCAACATTTCCAATTACTGTAGCCTTTACCAGCTGACCATTAACGTGTATGTCACCAGCCCACTCATCCAAATAAAAATAAGATGCACATTTAGCTGAAGAAAACACTTGAAGCTTAAATTTATGCCACTCAAATACACAAAGGCACAAAAAAAGAAAGAAAGCTGAGGCTTCTGAACAAAATGCAAAAGACACAACGTTTTCAAACATCTTGCATGCCATTTACCAATAACACTGTGCATTACTACTCTTTCTCATTTGATGCTTTGGACAGATACTATTTTTCTTGACATGACGGAATTGATTCCATGGCGTTGTTATACCTTTGGTTAGACCTGAATTAAGCATGTTTTTCTTGGAGAGGATACATTGTGAATGAGTGACCTCACAGTAAATCTCTGTGCGGAGTTGCCTCTGCGTCGTTCGGTCAAGATTGGAAGCATTCGGAGTCTTCTGGTCTAATCTGACATCGGATACATCTTGTAAAGAGATTTATATGAAGGTTGAACTCTTTGTAAGAGGACTACCTTTGCTTAACATGCCTGTTAAATTAAATACTGGCTGGTCTCAAACTTTTTAAATTATCTATTTACTTGGTATTAATTATGATCACTCTGATTTGTATCTAATTTTCGAAGGGATAAAATGTGAGCACATATGGTGAAGTCAGGACCTGAGGCATGATGTCAGTGAAGTGCATTAGACCGCCCTCCAGTGGACATTCATGATCACTCTAGTCCAATGTCTGAACTCATATAAAATGTGTTTAGAAGATATGACTAACAACAACACAACAGTGGATAAAACAGAATATCAAGAGAATAGAAAAAAGATGACGGATGTATTAAATAATTTTGGGCAATGGTTGAAAACACTCTTTAGAGATGGTGGCTCCATAAAAGTTACTGTAAAGACTCACCCAGAAGAGCGTGCAGGGCTGCAGAAAGAGCCTGTAGCATTAGCAGCAGAGTTAGCATAGACAACCTTGCCTGTATGTCCAGGGATGGTGGTCCGGCTGGCACAAATCAGAAGTGTACACATTTATCAGAATCTGTTACAGGAGGATGATTATCACCAAGTACGAGGAATTTTAAAGGTAACAGCTGTTCCAAAATTATCCAGAGTGTAATAAAAGAAAAATTCATGCCCAAACTAGAATTACTGCGTCACGGTTGTTTGCCTTCACCGACCCGTCAAGCTGCAGTTTACATTCATGTCTGTCCAGATAATTATGTAATTTAATAAAAGATGTAAAGTGTATTTTGGGCGAAACGAAAGACATGTATGATTCCAGTGAATAATCTCCAGTGAGGAACATGCTTTCTTTACTTACAGAGGAGTATAGAGGACTGATAGAGAGCTTCGTCACATGGTGCAATCACCTGAAGCTCAATATCAGCAGAACCAATGAGTTTGTGTTGGACTCAAATATGGGTGTTGTTGCAAAGAAGCTACAAATTCTAAAATGTCGATGCTTCACACACATGTTCACAGAAGATCTAAACAATCAGCACAGTTTCAAGGTGGACACCCACGATTAGTGTCACCAATTCAGTATCTGACCAAACACGAAATGTGGTCACAATCTCCCCTTCTGTTCCTGAGTTATGGGGTTGAATAATGTCCACTAAAGTGTCTTTACAGTAACATTATGATGGCACAGTGAAGTTCACCTTTGACCTTCTGGATATAAAATGGGGCCACTTATCATTTTATCCTGTTAGACATTTGTTTGAATAAATAGCGTCTGAATTCTTGAGTTGTGACTAAAAACATGTTGTGTGCGCTTCACAGTGACCTCGACCTTTGGCCACCAAATTGTAATCAGTTCATCAAGTCCAAGTGGAGGTTCCTGAGATATTGCATTCACAAGAAAACGGGAATGACTGACAGATGATCGTACGGTCAGACAACACGAAAACCTCGCGCCTCCGGCATTGGCCGTCACCGACACAGAAGCGTGAAAATAAAGCTCTTCAGATCCACAGAGAATGTTTGTGTGATAAAGGTACGTCTATTCTTACCGTGCAGTAGGCGTGTACGGGGGTATGATGCTCCTCTTCAGGGTCAACGGGTGAAAGTCTTCATCCATGTTGTCAATGTCATCCATGTTCTTGGAGCCGATTGTACCTCTGCAAATACATGATAACGTGGGTTGCAATGAGACTCTTTAAGGAATGAAAACTGATTTTTTTTTTTGGTTGTAAAAACACTTAATTATAATTTCACAAAATATGTCCTGACAGACATAAAACTTGATAAAGGTCACACTAATATGGTAGATTTGGTTACTTTAAATCTGTCAGGACCACTATAATCAAAGAAACTTGAATTAAGTTATATTTGGCGGTATGGCTGTGTTCTGGGGGCTCCCTGCCCTTCCATGTGCCTACATGGAAAGCCTGCAGCAGGGAGCTAAGCAGCAAATTAGCTGGCTTCAGATCAGCTGGTTTTACTGAGATTGTGAGCTGAGCTTGACTTCCGTGGCCTACCAGAACTAACGCAATGCTCGATTAACTGATAGTGGTATGATCGTCAATTTTCATACCATCTGAAATCTATTCATATCGGTATATTGCTATAATAAGAACACACGCATGAAGCAAAGTCAGCTCTAAGGAAACATGCCTGGAAATTTGCTTCATGACCTTCAAATTTCCAATGAGTTGCATGACAGGGGAGAATATTGTTGTAACCATTATTCCCACATTTGTTAAATTTGCTTTCCAGTCTATATGATAAGTGTAACTGACCCTAAATGACCATTACTGACGCACAATGGTGCAACTGGGCTCTAAATTGTTTGGGAACCTGTTTTTCTTTGGGCCCTGTGCTGTGATTAGATTTAATAGGTTTAAAAACATTTAATTTTTTTTTGTATGTTCAACTGATATCCTGTGATCCATTTCCAATAGCGCTAACCGTAGTCTGACCTCTCTATTTTGAAGTTTTAAGAATAGCTCTGCTAAAGCAACACGCCTGTTACTTCCAGCTCGTTATAGATAGTATTGTGCACTTCACACTGAAACAGGAACCTGTTCCTATTTAAAACTGCACAGATTTTGATGCTAAGCTTCCACTTTCTTTTACCAATGACTACGGATTTCTAATATTCTTCTTTAACTGTTGCTCAGAGGTGTCTTTGTCTCTTTCTGCCCTTTCAACTGTCTAGTTGAACAGCGTTTTGTTCTCCATGTACGACCATGGACCATTCAGAAATATAGAGAAGTCCTCTCGGACATCCGACCGTACTGAATCTTTTGCGGCAGGCAATTCCAAATTAGTTTAGAACGGTAGTGTATGTAGCTTATGTGACATTTGTGGCAACCTCTCAAACACGACATACTCACGTGTACAGAGGGATTTGACCCGACCTCGGACACCCACTGCAGCTGGAGAGAGGAGAAACAAGGTAAAGCTGGTGACCATCATTAACTGCTCTTTCAACAGAAGTCATTACATTTTGGAAACTTACAATGAAATGGGTTTCTTGGCATCATTCCTCGATCGAAGCTGCTGTCTGTTCCACTCAGGTCCAGTAGACTTGTAAAGGAAAT
Source organism: Hollardia meadi (assembly GCA_037974645.1). Lineage (NCBI taxonomy): Eukaryota > Metazoa > Chordata > Actinopteri > Tetraodontiformes > Triacanthodidae > Hollardia > Hollardia meadi. The sequence continues at coordinate 2,503,492 of JBBPCS010000375.1, forward strand.
TAACAACAGATCTTTTAGCAGAATTTATCAGGCACCTTTTTTTTTCTTTTTGTTTTTAAAGAAACCACCATGTACCCTCACTTCACTACATAAACACCCACAGAGGTAGATGTTGGTAATCTAGAACATGACCTGAGCTTCAACATAGCAGAAAAATAAACTAAATCACCTTTGAGGCAGAGTTTGTTTGTTTTTTAAATGCTGCATGCCATGTTTTATCATCAGTACATTATTACCAAAATGACTTGAAGACTTCAACCTTGAGTGTGGGACTTTTTTTCATATACATTCAAACCCTTACCACACAAGCACAAACAATGCTGATCAAGCCTAAATCTCTTTATTTCGCAGTATAGTTTTTAAATCTGTATCTGTGGTGACTTTCCTGCACTGGTAGCGATGCATTTTAGCAAAGACTGTTTTTTCCAGAGCACAAAGGGAAAGCAACCTTAGAGACTAACAAGTAGGCTACAGCAAAAAGTAGTACGGCAGACCCCAAGCAAGTTGACAGTTTTTGTGATTACTCTCACTGCCAGAGGGGGGAGACAGAAGTTCTGCACTGGAGGCTTAAACTACTTTTTTTTTTTTTTCCCAGGAAAAGAAGAAAAAAACCCAATACGTTAGTCTGTCTGGGGCCCATTGTTCTTACTGAAGATGTAAATCTTCTATTGTTTAATTTTTAATTTCCTGAAACAGCTGGGCACTGACGTTTTTATTTTTTTAGCAAACATTACTCAAACATAGGTAAAAATGGCATTTTAAACCACATTTTGTGCACTAATAGCAGAAGAAGTAGGCTGTTACTCAGATAAACCACAGCGCCCATGTTCATTCTAGTGAAGGAACATTTCACTTTCACAGTGTTTTTCATAGTTTTGTTTTTTTTTAACACAAGTTCCGCACTGCAGGTTTAAAGTTTATTGCATGCACATTATATAACAGGCACCAGGTTATTATCCACCCCTGGCCTTTATTTGGGGCAGGCCTTTATTTGTTCAGGTCAGAGATCTGGCTTTTATTTGAGGAAATGTGGTCTGCTCAGGTAACCTAATTAAATAGATTTTTCTTGATAGTAAATTACCCCCTTAAAAACCACCATTCTGTCAGCCAGCTGTGAGAATGTGTGTAAACCTCGAAGAGCCCACAGCTGAAGAACAAAACCGACTGAGCTCCATCCTTGGCATTGTTTGTCACTGTTTGTTCTCCAAGGCTCACCTGCCACAGCTGAGGTCGACTACCATAGCGCCTTGATGAGGGACGCTCACTCACGGAATCCGCCATTTTCTCCAGGCTTGTTTCTGGTGCCTTCAAGCGCCGGGGTAACTTTGTATCCCAACCAACTTCCTCGTAACTCCTGCACACCGAAGGGAAACTGCAGCCATTAAACATCACAACCAAGTGCCTTGAGTGTAATTGATCAACTTGATTCCCCAAAGTTATTTGTTTTAATTTGATTTCTTAAACAGTCGCCTTCATTGCATGAAGTATACTAGACTGCTTATTAACTGGGGAGCTAATCCTTCCCCGAGGCTTAAGCAAGGCTACAGTTCATCTCCATCATTTCATTGAGCAGCAATTAACACAACAAGAGGACCCACTGTTCCCTAATGACATCACTGGAGCACAAAATCAAACCTCTCAATAACCCTCAAAGCAAAATGACAGTGTGTGGGCTATACATAATGAATTATGTGGGAGGTGAGCATCGTTTAGCTTTATTATTATTGAAATTAGACAATTAAAGGTCTCTGTGTTCTGACCGCTGAGTTGCAGAAGTGTATCTGAAGCGTTGGGCTGCCGGTGAGTTGTCCATCCACAGTCTCAGATCAGAAGAGAAGCCACCCTTAAAAAACAATATTCATAGTCTTATTATTTATTGTATTGTCCGTGATTTTATTTTGTGTCCATTTGAAAAGGCAGCATCTGACAAAAGAATTAGGATGCAAGATGCTAAAAAAAGGCATTTATCCTTCGTCACTAATTATCATTGATATCTTATGTCTTTGGAAATACTTGTTCAATTCAACATTAAGATTTGGTATTTTGATTATGTCTATTCATATGATTATTCCTCTTAACCAGCACCATTACAAAAAAAACAAAACAAAACACTTCTCACTTCAAGTAGCTCATTAGTTTTTAATGCAAACATTAGCATGGCTAGCTGATGACTCGAAATCTGACACTCGTCTGCACAAATTCATCTTATTGAAAGTCCATGTATTAACAGGAGGGGACAAAGATAGAAAATTATAAATATCTAATAAATGTCATAGATTAAAACAAGATTAAGAATCTACAGCATGCTAGCAGCTAGTGGTGGGGAAGTGGAATTCCATACCCATAAATATTAGAGCCTCAGGAAGCTTTGCAGTGTTTAAAACCAGCCTTAAGCTTTGGCTAAAGTCACACATTGATTGACGTTTATGTGTTGTGTTGTTTTATGTAATGCTTTTGCTGTTTTGTTCTGTAGTTGATTGTGTCTACCTGCCCAGAGACAACAGATGCAAATTAGCTGTTAGCTAACTCTGGTGCAATTACTTTTAATTGTGCACTGTCCCTATATAAATAAAATTTTAAATAAATAAATAACATAAGCAGCTCTGTGAGGCTGTAGGCAGCATTGCTTTAAGTCAATGGCTCACAGTGACCTGCCAACAAGCTGATTTAGCAGGTATAATGTTTAGTAGCATGCTAGTGTTACGGTTTACTGTAAGCATGCTAACATGCTAAACTATGGTAACATGGTAAACATTATACCCGCTAAATCAGCTTGTTAGCATTGTCACCATGCAGGGGCGCCGCTAGGGATTTTGGGCCCCATGAAAACATATCACATTGGGCCCCACCACCACAAGCCACGCCAACCCTGCACCGCCAGAACCTAATCGACCCATTCAAAGCTTTAAATAAGTCGACCTTTGCAGGCTTTTAAGTTGCAACTCTCTTGTAGTCCAACACTTACTGTATGATATTTACTGACAGTGAGCTGTGAAAATATAACGCCGTGCGGACATGCATGATGTCTTTCACCTCTTCCTCCACCTCCACACTCCTCCCTGACAAAACTATATCACTTGAGGGTCCTGGTTCTGTCTACATGATGCATATGATAATATAGCCCATAATATAATACCAGTTACCAGTTCAGTTACTACCATTTTGTTGACTTAACTGCATGCACCACGGGAAAAAAACAAAAAAACCCTGCAGAATATTGACCCAAATTACCTTCAGTTGTGTTTCACCACCACTAGATGTCAAGTAAACAACCATATTTCAGTCTGCATCAAAGTCTTATTAAAGTATTATTTTAAAATAAATCACTTTAATACAGACTGAGTCACTCAATGCTTCGAACTGTCCAGCATCCAGTATAGACTAGACTGTCTTTGTTTCAAATAATAATCATTATGTAATTAATTTATTTGAATTCTTGTCATTGAAAATTATTTAACATTTTTTCTTTTTATAATAATAAAAAAAATTGCCACGGACCCCCCTGCAATTATGCCAACTGACAGGTCATTCAACACCATGCTGCTCACCTTCTTCAGTTGGGAGTAGGGCTGGTTCATTAGGGGGGAGGGTAGGGGGAGACAGGGTTGCTGAAGCTGCATCTGGCACCACAGGGGCAGCAGGGACAACTTATTTAGCATGAATAGTTTGCTAAAAGTTTGCCT